>PVIJ01000635.1:41375-143355 GCA_004024925.1 Scalopus aquaticus
CTTGATGTCCGTGACATGTCCCATTCTCCTCTTGGAAGTACATGATGCATCAATTTTTGAACCAAATGAATTTAAATTCACTGTCTGAGAGGCTGATAGTTAAAAGTATCTCCTAAGAGATAAAGAAACTCTTCTACACTGCTGGTGGGAATGCAAACTGGTCCAACCACTATGGAAAGCTGTATGGCGATTCCTCAAACTAATAAACATAGAGCTCCCATAAGACCCAGCAATACCACTTTCACGAATATACTAATACAAAAGGATACATGCACCCATATGTTTATTGCAGCACTATTTACAATAGCGAAGGTATGAAAACAACCCAGATGCCCAAAAATAGATGAATGGATCAAGAAGATGTGGTACATATACACAATGGAGTACTATTCAGCATTCAAAAAAGATAAACACATGCAATTCGCAGCAACATGGATGGAACTAGAAGGGATCATGCTCAGCGAAATAAGCCAAAAGGAAAAAGAAAAATATCGAATGGTCTCACTTATAACAGGAATATAGGGGAACCAAATACAAGAGCATCAACCAGTGAGAGAGGGGGGAGGATTGGGGCTCAGAACGGGGGAGAGGGGAGCACAGGGGACTGTGGTGATGGTTCACGGGTGAATTGGTGGTGGGAAACCTACGGGGAATACACAGTAATGTAAAAGACATAAATAAAAATAACAATTAAAAAAATTATTCAATAAAAAAAAAGAACTCAAAGTAAAAAAAAAAAAGTATCTCCTAATGTTACAGGGCAGGGAGAGGGACACCCCGAAACCTCAAACCTGCCCTGTACTAAATGGGTTCAGCCATCCACCGCATCAATACAAAGCGTTTAGGACCTTTTGTGGAAACAGACTTTAATACAATTAGAAAGGACAGAAAAGAAAAAGAATATATTCTAAGTCAAGCACCCAATGTTAACCAACTCCTCGTGGGTAAAAGTCCACCCAAACGGGATTGGCCCAAAGCAAGTCTCAAAAGCCTGCCACAAGTCTAGAACAGCTTTTGGCAGGGACCCAAACACAAGGGTCAGAAACAGCCAGACAATTCTGGGATGAACCAAAATACCTTTCGGCAGGGACCCATCCAAAAGGGTCAGATACAGTCAGACAATTCTGAGCAGAACAGAACAAAATCAAAACCAAAATCAACACAGCCATCGTTAACCTCCCCATGGGTCTCTCACCCACGTCTATTTCAATCAGTCCAGGTCAGTGCAGCTTCTTTACTAGTCTCTCTGCTCCTTGGGCCTCTGCTGGCTTTCCATCCTTCCGTCTCCTCCTGTCTTCTGTCTGTGTGTCTCCTCTGTGTGTGTCCTCTCTCAGTGTTCTGTCTCTCTTCTCAAGTTTCTTATCCTGCTCAGTTCCACCCTACCTTGGGTGGGACAGGGAACCTGGGACACACCCTTTCCCCTGGGAACCACCCTGTTACACTAAGATAGCTAGAGATAGCTTTGGAGTTACAAAGCTGGGTTTGGAATCATATTGTATCCCATACACCTTAAAGATCCTAAGTATGTTTATATTTTGTCTCACTTTTCAAATTCCCTTAGAGTGGTTATGTGATGCGAAAAGAGTCAAACAAAGAGAAAATTATAGGGCAATATCTGTAGGTAGTGATGAAAAGGAAAGATGCATGTGACTGCTTTAGGGTTCACATGACCACTTAACTGCTTAAAAACAAAGAAAGTTGTGATGGTGTTTTTGGAGTCGATGGGTTTGAGAGCAGGGTCCTTGGGTTCACTCTGGGAAAGGTTTCACCAGAGCTCCCCTTCGGTGGCACGTGGCAAGTTTCTCCACAAGACAGAGACTCAGGTATACTTACAGGACAGGTTTATTAGGGAAAGGGACAGGGAAGTAAAGTATGCTGGCACGTCCACAAGTGGGCAGGAAGAGCTGCCTGCCCCTCTGAGGGGGCAGGTTTGCTGAGAGAGGACTGCATGGTGCAGGTCACAGGCAAGCAGGCAGGCTGCTGCCCTGCAGAGGGACAGAGTTGGTAAAAGAAAGCACCTGCATAGGCACAGGTGGGCAGAGAGATGGCTGCCCCGCATTCTTGCCCCGATGGCACTGATATAGCCTTCTTCCAGTTGGGAGGGGCTCATCTTTGAGGATGGCTGTCTGTTACTGATTTTGAATAACTTAACTAGAATTTGAAAGGAGACTGGAGATTCTACAATGGGCTCAATCTCCTTATCTTTACCTTCTGCCCAGCAGTCTGATACCTGCCTGTGTCTGCTTTTGTGATTTAGGCATTGGTATAGCTGGGTTAATGGTTATGCTAATTCTGTCTACTTCCACCACCATGTGTGGGTCCTTATTTTTAAATTATAGCTCCTCTATCATCTCCCCCAACCCCCCCCCATATCTGGCCAAAAATCTTTTGGGGAGTTGAAGGGAGGAGGTCCGTTTTCTGTAGCTGCTTCCTGCTGGAGTGGGACGTAGAGCTGGCCTTACCTGAGAGGGCCTGGGATATGGTCTCTCTAACAGTAGTCCCTGATTCACTTATTGTTGGGTTTGAAAGGAGGCATATGGAGTCAAGGAATGGGGTGTCTGGACAGACTATTTTTCTTCTGTGGGTTGGCTATGTTCCGCAGAAGAGGAATTTGACTTGAAGAACTCCCCCTAGGTTTGAAGAAACAAATTTGATTATGAGATTGTGTATGTAAGGTTTAAAGAGAGTAAGAAAGATAGAAGTGGCTAAGGGCCCTCGTTAACATGTACAGTCCGTTGGGGCCAGCCATTGGATGACAGGTTTACTAGCAAGATGTGCAGTAAACCAGTTAGTTTTAGGGTTGTGACATGAGAACGGATTTTACCAGAGAAACAAACCATTTTGGAGCATTGTTGGACTAAAAAGAATGTCAATGGTATATTAGCTCCTAGCAGAGGAGCTGTTTTAAATCTCATGTATCTTTTGGAAGGGCAACACCCACCAAGGAGCCCTGAAGTGCTGGAGGTAGGCATATAACCACAAACTCAGCAGGAGGTTTGGCTTGCTGTGCATGTAGAGTTAGCTAGCCCAGTGAAAACTACTAGTTTTTTGCTTCGTTAGGAACACAAAGTGTCATGAACATGATCACCCTGAGTTTAGTCAGGTTCTCAGGAAAGTTAGGTGAGCTTTAGAAGTATGAGAGTCTGTAGTCCACCCTTTTAAACACTAAGTTTTACCCAAGTGTGATGAATCCAAAGTTTTATATTGTCCAATTTTGAGGAAGAGCAGGTATTAGGAAAAACCCCTTTTGGAATCCAGGATGATGACAACTTGAAGTTTTCAGAAGCACCATAAGTCTGCAGGAGACTGAAGTCCATTAGAAGCAAACTTATAAAGACATTAAAAAGTTAGATATAAAAAGTGCTAGTCCTATCTGTAGGTCAAAGAGGTCTAGAAAGAAATTTTTAAGTTACTGAAGCGTGAGTTGGAATAATAACAGGGTAGAGGATGGGCAGATTGGTATTTTTGTGGGTTTTTATTTATTTCTATATTTTGTGAAGGGAAGGTAGGTCCAGAATGCTGGGTGAGTACACAGTAAGTGGCTCCTGTATTAATTAGAAAATTAGATTTTTTTTTTAACCTGCGACATCCAGCGTTACCCTAGGCTCAGTCATGGAGATGGTCAGCTGGGGGGCCGGCGGCGTCCTCGGGCCCTGGGCCCTGTCACTCGTCGTCCAGGAGGCAGGCTGGCAACTGAGGGACTGGTCCCTCCTCCCTTCAGAGAAGGGGACAATCCCTTTTTCAGCGGCCTTTCTTTTTGCACCTGGGGCGCGGCCCAGGTGGATCTCCAGGTTGTGTGTAATTGTTGCTCCAGTGTCCAGACTTGTACCTATAACATGGGGCTGTTGGGGCTCCTCCTTTGTTCATTCCAGGCAGGTCCGTCCTCTGCTTTCCTGCGCCTGAGTAAGCCTGGGTCTGCAGGGCACTGGCAATGGCGGTGCCTAATAATTGAGCCTGCCTTATCTTACTCACCACAGCCTTTTTTTCTGTTTTAGCCCTTCAATTTGGTCCCTATTAAAGTTTAAAAAGCCACTTTTAAGAGCTGATGTGGCAGAGTTTTGGGGTCCCATTTGTAGTTTTTGAAATTTCCTGTGAATATCCGGTGAGGACTAACTAATAAAATTGAGTCCCAGAATTACCTGACTCTCCCTTGAATTAGGGTTGAGGTTTGTGAATTTGCAAATGACTTACACTAGTCGCCCTGGGTTTTTACCAGGTTCCTGAATGATTTCCTTGATCTTGTCATAATTTACAGCTTTGGATGTGTACTTTTTTATTCCTTCTATTAGATACATGATCATATGATCTCTCTGGGTTAGATCTGCACATCCTCTGATAGTTTCAGTTAGGGTCAGTATCGGGAACGACAACATTTTCCACATTATATCGGTCTAGCTGTCAACTTGCCAGATCGTCAGCAAATCGCTGACTTTTAGCCCAGATTGTCTTATTTTTTTCTCCATAGTACAACAGGTGGAGAAGATATTATGAATATCCTGCCATGTTAAGTCAAATGCTAGGGCCAGGGCCTGAAATTTATCTGTAAATCTTCCAAGATCCTCAGAGGATCTGCCCAGTTTTTGCTTACACTGCATCAGGTCAGTCATAGAGAAGGGCACATGGACTCTAATAGTCCCAGCATCTCCATTGGACACTTTGCAGAGTGGGCAGAACCTAGGCAAAGTTTTGGTTTGAGGATGTTAAGAAGCCCCGCTCCGAGTGTGTCCAGCAGGACTTGAATCTGTCGGAGAAGGCACAGTCCCAAATGGGGAGGGTGACCTTAGAGAGTCCAAGGGTGCCTCAGGTTCAAGGTTAGCTGGAGGCTCATGACTAGTGGACAGAGGAGGCCAGGCTAGTAAAGGGTCATCTAGGATATCTGTAGAATCCCCTTTTTGTGTTTGTTTACTCGTGAAAAATGTTTTTTGTCATTGTTGTCGATAACCTCTGCGAAATTACATATTTTGGAATAACTTTGTCCAAAGGAAGTGTCACATACCTAGGGGAATTATTTGTTTACACTTATGTTGATGACAATTTTATCTATGAGATAATATATTTAAATTGAGCAAATGTTTTAAATGAGGAAAACAGTCATTGGCTATATTAGAAGTCCTTGTAGGACAGACATTAATATTTTAGAAGTTTAATTATAACACCAAGGCAGTTGTCATAGGATTGGTGAGCATACAGATTTTTATAAAAGAATTATCCAGCATAACAAAGATTAAAAAGTGCATCTATTTGTTGACAAGACGTAGCAGTGTCAATAGGATAAATTTTAGTTAACCAATCCTGAGAGTCTTAAGAGTAACAAGATTAGATTACCTAAACAGTCTGTTGAAGTTGGTAAAGGCAGCATAATAATGCTGGGGTTTTGTAGATAAAAAAAGAAATTTTTGTTAGACTTACATGAGCATGGTACTGATATTAAACTTAAGTAGAAGACACTTAGGCACATAAAATTGTTAAGATACCATTTTTAGACCTTTAAAACTTTTTCTTTTTTATAAAACTTAAGTTTCCTTACAATAAGGAGTAAAAGTTGATCTGAAAGGTAAGTTTTCTTAGGACTGGAACTCCACATGAAGCATTGTCAATGGAATAATTTAACACGGCAAGGTCTATTAGGCTGGTGAATAATCAAACAAGCATGAGACAGGTTGATAAAAACAAGAAAACAAGAAAAAAAAACCAGAGACTTAATACCATGTACATTTTTGATACACATGTGACTCAGTACAACTGAGTAGTTTGTCCACTTGGCTTTAGACTTCATCTTGATTTTTGCTAGGACCAAGGTGAACATGGTTAAGACACTTTCGAAGAAAAACAGAAGTTTTTTTTTTAAGAGATAAGCAAATTTGTGTTCCTGGAAAAGAAGTTGAAGTCATCTAAGTTTAGACATTGAAAGGTAAACAAGGTTAATTACCTTTTAGCTGAATACCATGAGTTTTTAGTAAACACATTTAAACATAAAGTATTAATACACAACATTATAACCTTAAGGCATGCATGCTTTGAATCTTTAGATTTTGAACTAGTCTACCAAAATTTTAGATCGCGATCTCAAAATTTGTTTTTGTGAGAATTTACCTAGGCGCCAGTTTATGATTAACCCTCCGGAGGTATAACAAGAGATCTCCTGATTTGTATTTAAAGCTTTGGCCATATGTACTACTTTTAAGAGATAGTTATTTTACTAATATTTGTAAAGACATTGTTATATGGAATAAGAATCCGATTTTAACCATTTTACTGAAGACCTAGAGCCAAAGACCACAACAATTTTAAAGATAAGCACAGAAAACCTAGGGTTGTTGTAAAGGTTTTGCTTTTGTCCAAACCATGTAGGGAACCTTTTAAGTCCCAGAAAAGTAACAAAGGTGGCGTCTTCCCGCCACTGTTGATGTGGAGCTCTTCTTTCAAACAATAGGCCACATTTCCAAAATGGCGTCTTCTTTTTCTGCAGACTTGCAACAATCAGACTGTAGGCCAGTTTCCAACTCACGAGGACAACACAGAACACAGCTGGAGATGCTCCCAGAACTGCCATGGTGCCCCAGCACAGCATCAGGCCTACAACACTGTAAACAGCAACTGCAGCGGCCAGACGGCCCAATAGACTGCACTCACACATTTAGGAAGGCACCCGCTTCAGGCCTCTGCCTTCTTCCTTCGGCTGCAGTAAAGACAAAACTGGGAGCAGTTTCCATCGCTCGGCTACTTGCAAAGCCTCCAAAGTCGCTGGCCCCAAAGTCACTGAAGATTCCCAAAACGCTCAATCCGAAACTTTATATTCCGGCAGCTCAAAACTTCTGGCGTCTGATTTTCAAACTCTCAATCTTGGCGGCTACATTTTCTGCTGCTTCTTTTTCTTTTCCCACATCATGGTGACTGATTCCTCTCTTCCTTCAGCATGGCGACTGCCTCTTCCATTCCTCCATCATGAATTCCTCTTTCCTTCAGTCCCTTTTATTTCTCATCAGAGTCTCCACCCCAAACTGCAAACTTAGCATTTTCCCTGGGGCTATTCATTCTCATCAGCAAACTCCTTCCAGGGGGCACCACCTTTACCGGACTTTGGACTCAGCCCTGTTACAGGGCCACTCTCTGGAGATGCAGCCTCAAGGTTCACATCTCTGAAGGAATGGCCCTTTTTTTTCACCCTGTCTCACACTTTTATTAGAAGGCTTAGATTCCAGGAAGGTGGGCAGTAGGGAGGAAGTTACATGGTGCGGATGTGTATTGGGGATGCATTAGAGTCTAGCACAAGCTAAACTCCTGCCAAGCTGCTACTGATCCAAGCACCATACCTCTAATTCTATTTACACTTAACTTCCTATTGAGTCCCAGGGCAAGTTAGGGTTAATTAGGCAGCTTCAGGGACAGTCAGGTAGGGACCTCAGAGACAGAGATAAGGGCACTAAATTCTAGGTGCTAACCAAAGTATACTCCAAAGACAAGGGCAGTAAATTATAAATGCCAACCAGACATACTCCAGAGACGAGGTCAGAGGTCCAGGGAAGCTAATGGGGACAGATAATTTCAAGGCTAAAATTTAATCGGGACAGTAAATGTTGGCAGACCTTAAAAGAAAAACTCTAAGATAGGAAATGGAAAAATGGACACATCTGCCAGGAGGAGGATAGCCAGAGGAGAAGGAGCCAATCACAAAATAGAATGATGAGATTTTAGAACAAAGGAAAAAAAAGGTTTAAATACCCAGACACAGGCCCACAGCAGCTTCCTTGCCCCTCCCAAGTACAGCGTACGTGGGAGTCCTTACTTTCTTCCTCTAACTAAACTTTTCTTTACTCTCTTTCTTTTCTTTACTCTATTAAATGAAGTTTGTTTCTCTCTGCTTACTTATCTAAAATGTCTGCGAATTCCTTTTTATTTATGGGACAAAAACCTGGTGGTTCAAGGGTTACAGCATACACTGGCTTCACTATTAAAGTGATCTAGCTGGTAATGTTAGTCTGGCCATAATGTCTGCCTGCTGTTTTCAGCAGATATCCTCTGAAGAGACTTTTGTCAGGGCCTCCCTGGTGGTGCAATGGGTTAAGTTGCAGCACTATGAAGCTATCCACAGCCACTGCAGCACGAGTTCGATCCCTGCCCGGGAACTTCCCACATGGTGCAGCAGACCTCTCCTGTCTCTCCTGCTACTCCCCTCAGCAGTGTGCTTCAGTAGATCCACCTGCTCTGTTCCCCACTCTGTCTCTGGTGAATCCTCTCAGCACCCCACACTTCTGGCCTACACCCCAGCTGTTATTCATAAATAAATAAATCTTTAAAAAAAATAAATAAAAACAAAATAAAGAGACTTTTCTTCCAGAAGAGGCCCCCTACCTGATTCTACATTCCAACTTCACCCAGCACTTGGCACCAAACTACATCCCAGGAACAAAGGGTCGGGGCTGGGGATCCCACAATTGGTGGGACTATAGACTGGTCCAATCCTATGGAAAACAGTATGAAGTTTTCTCGAAATGCTAATGTAGATCTACTTTACATTCCAGCAACCCCACCCCTAGGTATCTACCCAAAGGAATGCAAAAACACTAATTGGAAAGGATATTACACTCCTATGCTCATGGAAGTGTTACAGGGCAGGGAGAGGGGCACCCCTAGAACCCCCAAAACTGCCCATTCTAAATAGGTTCTGCTATCTGCCACATCAGGACAGACCATATAAGACCTTGAGTGGAAAAGAAACAATAATACAATTAGTGTGATAATACAGAAAAGACAAAGAATATTCTTTTTAAACTAAGCACCCAAAGTTACCCATCACCTCGTGGGCAAAAGTCCACCCAAATGGGATTGGCCCAAGGCAAGGCCCGAAAGCCTGCCACAAGTCTAAAACACCTTTCGGCAGGGACCCATAGAAAAGGGTCAGAAACAACCAGACAATTTTGGGAGGAAAAGGACAAAATCAAGATCAACGTTGCCATTGTCACCTCCCCATGGGTCTCTCACCCACACCTGTTTCAATCAGTCCAGGCCAATGCAGATTCTTTACATGTCTCTCTGCTCCTTGTGCCTCTTCTGGCCTCCATCCTGCTTCCTTTCTCCTCCCTTTTTCTCTGTTGTTTTTTTCTTCCCTCTTCTCCAGCTCCAGCTTATCTTTCCTGCTCAGCTCCACCCTCCCTTGGGTGGGGCAGGGAACCTGGGACACTCCCCTTTCCTGAGGACCACCCTCTTACAATCTGATGATGGCGTTATGGGATTTGTAGTCCTAGGTGTCTTAGATCTCTCTGGCTTGAGGTGGGGGTGGGATCCTGGGACACTCCCCTTTCCTGAGGACCACCCTCTTACAGAAGCACTATTTACAATAGCCAAGTTTTGGAAATAATCAAGTGCCCAATAACAGATAGATTAAGAAGTTGTGGTATATGTACACTGTGGAAAGCTATTTAACTATAAAAAAAAATGAAATCTTGCATTTGCAACATGGATAGAACTGGAGGGGGTTATGCTAAAAGAAATAAGTTAGAAGGAGAAAGGTAACTACGGATGATTTCACTCATATGTGGAACACAGGGAAGCAAAACAAAGGAACAGACAAAATGAAACCAAAACAAACCCTAGAAATCTGAGAGTAGAATTGAGGCAACCAGAGTGTGGGTGGGGGAGGAGAGGGAAGAGGTTAAGAGGGGGAGGGGAGATAATGGACTATGGGGAAGGATTACTGATGTTTTGGTAGTGGGCTTGGTATAGCAGCATACATTCGAAGAGGTGTATAATTACTCCAAATCATATACAGTGTTGTAAACCATTGTTACCACAATAAAAATTATACAATAAAAAAAATGAACTAAAAAAAAAAAAAGAGCCCTCAGGCCTCATTCTAAGGAAGAGGAAGTTGATAACCTGACTCCCTGATGACATTTGACACTCTCAGAATAATTACACTGGTCAACAAATTTTTACAAAAGTCATGTTACTGAAATAAAATTAGTCATTTCCTATCAATTTGTATGTGCTCAACACGAATATGACAGTCAAATTCTAATTTGGCTCTAGTTTTTTTTTTAAATCTGCAATAAATGGATGTTTACATCATTAAATGCAAGCCAATAGTAATAGGCCTACAGTTAACACCTGTAAAAAAAATCAAGTCATAGACTGCTTCTTACATTTCTTCGCTTGTGTCTTGCACAGCTGTTCAGGAGCATCTCTGGGGAGTGTCCAGCAGTAGTCAGCCAGCACTGTAGTGGACTATTTTCCTGGGTATCTTTGTTCCACTGATGCGATATCTTGATGAAAATGTTCACCATGTTCGTCACTAACCATACCACGGTTTACAGGGAAGAAATCCAGATGGGCATGAAGGAAGTTGATCTTTAGAGACATATTGCAGTCAAGTTTCTGATACTGCATCAGCATGTCTTCTACTAGTTCCTTGTGGTGTTCTGCCCTAATATTCCCAAGAAAGTTTGTAGACACTAGGAAAAAAGCACCATGCTTGTTCTGCATCACCCTTCAGCAAGTTGTTGAACCGGTCATCTCAATGCAGACGGAATGTTTGGGTAGACTATTCTAGACTTCTTTTGCCTCATTATTCCACCGGAAAGAGGAGGAACCAAGCAGAAGTAAAAGTCTTTTGTGTGGTTGCTTGGCTCTCTTCATACCATGGGGACTGCAAATGGCATTGATGGTCTTTTGCCATTTAACTACTGTGAAAGCTGTGTTGTACATGTAGCACAGCATGTATGCAGGGCCCAAGGCTTGTCTTGGTCACCAACCTTACATCCGAAGCCAAGATGATAAGCCTTCTTCACTTGAGAAGTGATCCTTTTCTTCTGGTTGGCAAATGTCACTTCCCCACAAATAGAGCAGAAATTGTCCATGCTATTAGCGCACTTTCGAGGCATTACTGTTCTGCATTGTGCCTAAGTGGATAAAATAATAACAGTTCTATGGAACAGTAGCTTCAACTGTCTCACACAAAGTCTGAAATATTTTCAATGCTCAGACTTTCCGACAGGGCTTCCTATAGTGCACTGCTGACATCAGCTTGCTTCAGCAGCCGCCAGTAGTATTGCATTGCATCAAAAAATGATGCAATCAACTCTGGATGATGTGTGCATGATGGTGTTATGTAATGCGATAGTACATCATTCTAGGCTGATTTAGGATGTTGTTGCTCTCCTACTCGATAAATTTACACGGTGAAACATATTAAATGAATTATATGAAATATCTTCAAAACAAGAGCTAATAAAAAATTTTCAGGGTTACATTCATGTTCAGCACACTGTTGACCAGTGTTATACCTGGACAGAATCAGACAGACAGAATCAGTGTCTGGGGTTTCAGATGGCTTCAGCGGCTGTGCTGCTGATTTGCCAAGTAAGCTGGAATTTCCCTCTCCAAGTTCTACTTCTGCCATTATCATTATCAGATGCTCATTAGCACATCAAGGCCTTGTAGCACAGTGGTTGAGAACATGGACCCTTAAGCCATACAGCATAGAATTCAAATCCTATCTTTTACCTACAATCACATTCCTAATCCTCCACCAAAATCATCTGTATTCAGTTTCCTCTTCTGTAAGCACTTGACAAATGTTTGTCACTATTAGGAAGTTTAAGGAATGCTCAATCCCCTTCTAGCACCAGTCAAGAGGTGGAGAGGGACCCAGGGCTAGCCCAGGAGGCAGTGATGGATGATCTGGGCGTTTGAGGATGAGAGCAGAGAAGCCTTCTGAGCCAAGGGGACACTGACTACAAGGAGCAGAGGAAGTGCTAGCAGAGAGCAGAAGGGGGTCCTTCGTGTGGTATCATGTGCACATGACAACCCCATAAAGACTGTCACTCTGATCCTTATTACTACATTTTACAGACCAGTAAATCGACACTTAAAGAAATCAGGCAAATTGTTCAAAATCCCGAAGTAGTAAGGGGCAAAGTCAATATTCCAATTGAGGTGACTTGGCTCTAAAGTGCATTCATGTAAACACTACCCAAGGTAAGTGTCAAAGTGCCAGTAGATGGAAGGTATTGCTTAATGGGGACAGAGTTTCAGGGGCATAAAAAAGTTCTGGAAATAGTGGTGAAGGCTACATAACATTGTGAAGGTACTTAATGTCACTGAATTATACGTTTTTAAATAGCTAAAATGTTAAATTCTATTCTATGTATAACTGACTACCCAGGCACACACAGCAAATGCCAGGAAGGAAGCAGAAAGGGGCCCTCAACTCCATGAGTTCAAAGATAGATATGGAATTTGGGGACCGACCTAGGAGTTATTGAGAGACAAAAACAAAAGCTAGACTGTACTTTTGGTTCTCCCTTGCAAAGAAGATTGTTTATAAGCTTCAGAACAATAATCAACTTGAGTTTATTTCTTGAACAAAGCATTTTGCACCCTTAGAAACCCACAAACCGAAGCATATGTTTCTTTTTTTAAAAAAAGATTTTATTTATCTATTTTTTGCATGGAAGAACTAGGATGCAGGCCGGGGGCGTGGGGAGGAGGGGGAAGGGAGAGTGAGAGGATTAACCAGAGACAAAGTGGGGAGAAGAGCAGGTGGATATAACTGAAATACACTAAGGGAAGCAGCAGGAGAAACAGGAGGGGTCTGCTGTGCCATGTGGGCTAGCTCCCTGGCCAGGGATTGAACCTAGGCCTTCACCATGGTAACAGTGAGACTCAACCCCTAGACCACGAGGGAGGCCCCTGCCCAAGGACATGATTCTTACAAGCCATTTCTCAGACTTCATAGAGATAATGTATTTTAAAAGTCTCAGAACTACCAAGGGAGAGAAATTCTACCTATTAAATTTAGAAAACCTTAATCAATACTGTATCTGTTGGACAATATTTCTTTCTTATATAATTAACACTTAGAATACAAAATGTTCTTGCCAAGCAGTCAGTGAAATTAATTAGATGTATGAAAGAGCCTGGAAAATAGGACAGATGACATCTCTGTAAATCCCATAAGAGATTTACAATAAGCAGGTTATTTCCAGTCATAAAACAGCCTATAAAACAAAGGCTCAGGATGGGTGCTGGTCTACTTTGTACCGGAGGCCCAGATTCTCCCAGAAAAGTCAAGAACTCTCATGTGGGGAGGACTATAGCTGTGGGTAGAGAGTGTCTGAGCCTTCTTCATTTTCTTTTCAGAGTAACAGGAACATTTTAAAGAGGCATGTGAGGGAGAATGGGCCAAAAGGAAAGGACACATTGTCCTCACTACTTCTTGCTTTTGCTTTCCTAGCCAGAGCGTGGCTCTGTGTGAAGATGAGCATTTAAGCTGACAGGCCCAACATGGCTAACCACATTCCTTGTCTCTGCTCCATTCCAGCCATTCAACTGGATCCTACAAAGCTGGAATTGACATTTTTCCACTGGGATAGTGGCTTCAGTCGGATGCTTTGGTCATTAGCTGGAGGCCCTGGAACTGACAAGACAGTGGGTTAGCTGAATTCCTTGAGACTTGTGTCTTTGAGGCACTGAATTCTGGCCTACTGCCTCTCGCTGGCCTCTTTCCTGGTGGTCCAGTGTACATGTGAGAGCGAGGACTTGGAGAAAACTGCGTCTCTGTAGAAGGGAAAGATCATGATAGGGAGCTGTTGACTCCTGGCATTACTGCCCTTGCACCTGGGAAGAAGCATGCTTACCCTAGGCCCCAGGCACTGAAAGCCTTCTCTAGGGCCCCCACTATTAGCCACCCTTTCTTAGAGTCACCTGATCCTCAGCCCCCTCTTCTTAACAACATTCCCAGAATTTCCTGCTAAAACAACCTGAACCCAGGACCTACATTGTTCCCTTCTTTGGTCTGTCACCCTAAGACTAGAGCTTTGAATAAGCAAATGCTCCCAAAATATAAGGGTCGACCAAGGGGTAACATATGGATGGAACGGGGGTGCCTACACTTGTGTGCATAGACCCCTCACAATGCAGAGCAGTGCCAGGGCATAAGGTGAGAATGGGGAGCACAGGGGCCTGAGCAAGAGCTCCCTAAACTGCTGTGTCCCTGTTAAAAACCCCGAGAAGTCTGGTCTTTTTCAATTTAAATCTGACCTTCAAGGTTGTTATAGAAGAACTCATGTCAAAATAAGAAGCCAAAACTTATTTCATGGAGCAATTTGCAGACTTGATGTGTAACTTCTAAAGACACAGACATTGGGGTGTGTGAGCTCCATTTGTTCTCTTGCCCCCGCCCCCACCCCCTCGGGCCTGCAAATGTGAGAGGGCTGAGCTGGCTGTCGGTTGCATCCCTCTCTTCCCGAAGTCACCTCACCTCTAATGTCTAAGAAGTACATCAAGTCGTCCTTGATGTGTTTTGTTTATTTGTTTATTCCTATGGGGGAAAATATTAAAGCTAACCAGTAAATTCCCAGATTAACTGAACTGGGGAAGAGGGCCAGTGCTCTCTCCAGGAGTAAATGACTCAGTCATATCCCTCCTGAGTTCAAAGGTCATGAAAATTCCTGCTTCACTTGGGGTGGTCACTACTGGTCTAGAAACAGAGGGCGAGGCCACACTTCTGCAGCTAGGAGGCAGACCTGGTATTTTTTTAAGGCCCGATGGGAAGATACATGTGGAAAGCACCTGTTGGCTGTGAGCTCAAAGTATTTTCCTTTTTCTCTCCCTGGAGAAGCTGCTGAAGCTCTGGAGGATATGGGAGGTAAATTATTCAGAATAACAAGCCCAGTGAGGCTGTCTAAATGGGGTCTGGCCTGTGTTGCTTATGCAAGGGAGAGGGCATAAAATGTCTGGGAAGCCCTAGAGATTTGGAAACAGGTTTGATAGCAAACTGCTGCCCTGAGCATACAGAGAAGGCACCAGGCAGGTTCCTTCTCACATTCTTATAGTCCTAAAGTGTCTCAAACACTTGAGGTAAGTACCTAGGTAGGTTACTGACATAGAAAGATAACCCCTACACATCCCAAGATGTCCAGAACAGGACTTCCAAAATGTGCCATTTTGGCATGCAGATTATTTCAAACTGAGGGCAGTTGAGATCCCATAGGCTGACAAGATACTTTCACTACTCCTAACTACCTAGGAAAATGAAAATTGAAAGTATTACCCAGAATTTAAGTTTTTACCAGAAATAACCTTTCGGTTATCTATACGGCAAGGCATCTAATTACAAAGTATCTGCTTTGTCATATGAGCTCACCTTCTCCTCATCTGTATGAGTTCTCCTCCTCTCTGCTTGAATCCCCAGAGCCCTATCCCATACCTTAGCTCAGGTTATATACCCCCATTTTGCCATATTGTCTTTGAAATCTTTATTTCTGCAGAGACTCCCCATATGTACATAATTAAATTTGAGGACTCCCTTTCAGTAATTCATCTGATGTTAATTTGATTATTTGACCAGGCTAAAAAAACTCAGAGGAGTAGGGGGACATTTCCTCTCCTCCTGACATTTCTGATGGAGAGAGAGGTCAGGAGAAAACCAGAACTGGGAGAAAGCAATGAACATTGGATCTAGGCTGAGCTGTCAGGCTAAGCTTGGCTGGCAGCCTGAGGAGGGCAGTAAAGCTTAAGCCTGAGAAAGGCTAGCTCCTTACTATCTATGGTTCAGTGCTGGGCAAGGGCCAGAACTCTGGAAAGAGGGCACTTGCCCAACCCTTAAGAGTGAAGACCACCTTCAACTCTCCAGCCAAGGCACCTTGCTTATCTCACTGTGGTCCTGGCCCTGCTGTTGCCTAACCCAGCAGGTTGTTTTAGGATCCTTTGCAGATTAAACACTCACTGACAACTGATTCACACCTGGGCTTCCCAAATGTTCCCTGCCTTGAGAAAGGAAAAGTGAGGCCACAGAAGTGGCCTTTAAACAGCCAGGGGGCTCACTCAAGCCAGAAGCCTGGCTCCCTTTCCCTGGGAAAACGGTGAAGGGACGCCCACCCAGCCACAGCCTTACCCTGACTCCAGGCCACTTTCCCAAACTGACCTTCTTTCCATCCTAGGTGCCTACCCAACACACCCTCGGGTATTCTCTCCCCAGACAATGTGATCCTGCACCCAGAAACTGCACTGCTAACCTCCCAGAAGTAAAATGTAACCTGTACAGAGAAAGCACAGGGTTTTCCTGCTTCTGTGTGCTGGGCGCTGAGGGGCCTCGTCGGGGAGACACCAATGGGACGCGGAGGGGCTCAGTGTGGCCAAAGAGCTGCTGAATGGGAAATGTTTTAAACAATGATCTGGAGAAGACAACGCCATCAGGCTCTCACCTGTCCTGGCAAGGGCATCTTCTTAAAAGCCAGACCTAGGAAGATTCAGGTGCCTTTAGACTAAGAAATGGGCCAAGAGTCATTCTGCAATGTGGAGAATTTGACCCCCATCTGTACCTTCTCAGCCACGTCCCCTGAGAAAATATTTCCTTTTTTCTGAGCCAGTATAACCCTCAGCCCCTAGTAGAAAACCTCTTCTGAGCATACCTCTTAACAAGAAACTCAGCCAACAGGCTTACACTATTAAGCACATAGTAAACACCGTGACAGTGTGCAAAATAAACATGTTATTGTAGATAAGTCTATTCATGTTTTGTATCTCCCACAAGAAAGTAAAATCATTTCTTGATAGTGTTAGTAGGTTTCAGTCCCTATAGGGGAGTTCTTAAGGATCTATAGCATAAGGCTCAAAAAACTTATAATGTCAGCATCACAGCACAAAGTTACAGAGCTGATTCCACCAGACTATACCTGATGTAGACCTTTATCTCAGAAAAGACTACAAAACTCACACTCAAATAAGCCCAGTTCAAATTGAATTACCCCTGAAACTATCTATAAGCAGAAATTATTTTAACCAAAAGACTAACTACTTACACTTTGGGGTAGTTTTTTCAGAGCTCCCTATGTTGGGTTGGATGTGGACACAATTTTTAAAAATAATTTATTGGAGTGAAAGTCACACAATTGTCTTTTACATCTTTAAACCAGTGAGAGAAAATTTGGGAAGAATATCCCAAACTTTCACCTGCTTGCAAGCTACTCCACTGACCCAGCATGTGCCTCCAGGCAAGCTTTCAGCGCCATATTGAGTAAGTGAAAATGACCTTCCTCATACTGTAAATATGCCAATTCCCATTGCAGGAACCATGTGTTTACTACATGGTTATTATCATGCTGTGAAACTATAATAGGTGATTTTTATAAGGCCCTTTCTTGTGTGTAGGGACTCATTTGAGTGACTCATCATGGAATATTTTTAAGATGGGCGGAGCTAAGGACCTAAGTCAAAGACCTAAGGACTTCAAGAAGTCCATCAGGTTTACCCGATAGTTCAACTGTGAACTATGTGTGCCCTTTCACTAACTTGTACTAGATGAGAATGAGAGGTTCCTGGAAGTTCCAGGAGGTTGAGTTTTAATGGCGCTGGAGTGTCCTTGCATGAGGCAAGAGGTGTTTGTTGAACCAGCTTCCCTGAACTAGGAAACAAGATGGTATCCAGAGACCACATGGCTAAGAGGCAGAGGATGCCTCCAAAATTATACTAAGTCTTTAAGAGTTAGCATGAAATTATTTCCAAAGTTTGGAAACTTAAGGTTATGCACAGATCTTAGTTATTGTCACAAAACTTTTTAGAATAAGAAACCTAAATAAACATGGTGGGTAACTTCATTGGATTTATGTTGTAATATAAGGCTATTTTTTTTCCTTTCTACCCTTGGTTTTTCATAAAATAACTTATTCATGTTAACTCTTTCAGTCGTATGAAGGGAGTTTTGCCCAGGTTTTCTTTGGGAGAGCGTTTTACTTCTGAAAAGTGAAGAGAAAAGGGTCAAAAGAAAGTTAAAGGAAAGACAAAAACTCAGGGAGAAAACTGACTATCCTGCTATCTAAGCCTCTCCCTCAAGCTTCTCAATCAAACCAGAGGTTCACTTGCAGATTTCAGTAAACAGTCTTCCCTTTGCCTCCCAATACTTTCTTCAAAATCTGTCTTGTAGACAAGACTTTCCCTGTGACCCATTCCTTCCTGATCTCTCCAAATCTTCCAGTATCAGTCTTTCTTCCTTCTAAGGTCCTCAAATGTTTTTTATAACTGCAGTTTGCCTTTGTATTTGTGTTTCCTCTATGTTGTTTTTGTAAGTATTTTGTACCTATATATAAAACTATATAAATAGTCTTTACATCACCCTGCTGGGCTTCAAGTTCTTTGAAGGTGAATAGTTTCTATCTTTTTTGTTAAGCCTTTGCCACATCATTTTAATTAAAAGTTTCTTTGAGGCCTCCCTGGTGGTGCAATGGGTTAAGCGCAGCACTATGAAGCTGTCCAGAGCCACTGCAGCAGGAGTTCAACATCCAGTCAGGGAGATTCCTGCCTCACCCGCTGCTCCCCTCAGCAGTGTATTTCAGTGGATCTGCCTGTTCTGCTCCCCACTCTGTCTCTGGTGAATCCCCTCACCACCCCACACCTCTGACCTACACCCCAGCTTGTATGCATAAATAAATAAATCTTTAAAAAAAAGTTTCTTTGAACATAAAATATCTTTATTGTGCTTTTTTTAAAAATGCATTGTTCTTCAAAAAGATCCAACAACACAGAAAAGAAAATTCATAACACTAACCCAAAGGGATAACTTCCATTAACAATTTGGAAAACAAATACATCTTGGTCTTGGTACAGAATTTGACTTCACATTCTACTTCAAAACTTTCTCCTTTTGTTTTTATGTTTTTAATATAGACTTGTCATTCCTCAATATAACAATATGATATTCCAAGACAGAGATGTTTAACTGTATTGTTGGTCTATTAACAGATACAAAGATTGCTGCAAATGGGGGCCTCCCTGGTGGCACAGCGGTTAAGCGCTGTGCTCTGGAGCTGTCAGCAGTGGCGACGCGAGGGAGATTCCCACATGGTGCAGCAGACCTCTCCTGCCTCACCCGCTGCTCCCCTCAGCAGTGTACTTCTATCGATCTGCCTGTTCGGCTCCCCACTCTCTCTCTGGTGAAACTTCTCGCCGCCCCACACCTCTGGCAGGTACCCCAGCATTGTATACATAATAAAAATAAATAAATCTTTAAAAAAAATGATTGCTGCAAATGGGCTTTAAGGTTATAAGAAAGCTGTCAAGGATGACTCCCTGTTTGAAGTTCGAGTTTCTAAGTAGACAGTGGCAATGCCAATTACGATAACAGTGGTTTCTTTTCCCTGATTATTTCCTCTTTATAATGATATAGCCACAAAAATCAGGAAACAACAGTAATACATTACTGCTATTTAATATTCATACTAAATCCAAGTTTCTCTAATTGTTCAGTACTGTCCTTTACAGCAAAAAGATTCAGTCTAGCATCATCCATAGCTTTTAGTTGAGTGTCTCTTCAACCTACTCCTTCTATATCACACTGACATGGTGCTCTTTGTCAGTGCAATAAAGCAAGAGAAAAAAATACAAGGCCATACAGTTTGGGGGAAATAAAAATATTATCATGTACATAGAAAATCCCCAAAAATCTATAAAACAGTGACTAGAACTAACTAATGAGTTTAGTGAAGACACAGACTACAACGTCAATATACAATAATCATATTTCAAGATACAGATGGAAAGCAACTGGAAATTAAAATTTTGAGAAGACCATTTACATTAGCATCAAATAATAAGAAATTCTTAATAAAATAACAAAATATGTGTAAAACCTAATGCTGAAAACTGTAAAATATTTCTGAGAAAAAATAAGGAAATGTAAATAATATCTGCCATGATCATAAATCAGAAGACTCAATAGTGTTAAAGTGTTGATTTTCCCTAAATTAACCTAAAAGTTCAAAGCAATCCCAATCAAAATCTCAGCAGATTTCTTTTTTAAAAGAAAATGACAAGTTGACTCTAAGATTTATATGAATATGCAAAGGACCTAAGGTAGACAAAACATCTGAAAAAGAAAAACAAAGTTGAAGGATTCACATGACCACATTTCAAATCATTTATGAAGCTAAAGTAATCAAGACACTGTGGTTTTGGCATATGATAGATATTTAGATCAATGAAAGAGAATAGAGAACTTAGAAATATACACACACATATAAGTCAATTGTGGACAAGTATGACAGCAGAGTTCAATGGCAAAAAGATAATCTTTTCAACAAGTGGTGATACTGGAACAATTGGACCTAATGTACAAAAAAATGAACTTTGACCCTTACCTTTACTATGTATAGGCAAATTTATAAAAACACAAAGTAGATTTGTGGTTCCCTGGAGCTGAGAGTAAGGGAGGAAAAATATGAAGTCATTACTAGTGTGTATGGATTTCTCTAGTGTTTGATGAAAATGTTTCAAATGAGATTGCGGTGATTATTGCACAACTCTATACTAAAAATTATTGACTTGTTCACTTACATGGATGAAGTGTGTGGTATGTGAATTACATCTCAATGAAGCTGTTAAAAATGAACTCAAAACTAGGGACTCCCTGGTGGCACAGTGGATTAAGTCTCAGCACTATGAAGCTATCTGCAGCCACTGCAGCACGAGTTCAATCCCCAGCTAGGGAGCTTCCCACATGGCGCAGCAGACCTCTCCTGTCTCGCCCGCAACTCCCCTCAGCAATGTACTTCAGTAGATCCCCCTGTTGTGCTCCCCACTCTGTCTCTGGTGAATCCTCTCACCACCCCACACCTCTGGTCTACACTCAAGTTCTTGTATGCATAAATATATAAATATTTAAAAGAATGAATTCAAAACTATAAACAGTTTATTTATAACTTCCAAAAGCAGAAAGCAAGTCACATTGGTGGATGGATACACTATAGAATACTACTTAGCAATGAAAAAGAATAAACTGTTTCAAACAACAATGAAGTTGAATCTCAGAAGAAGCCAGATACAAAAATCTACACACTTACTGAAGGTTTCCATTTATATAACACTCTTAAAAAGACCAAACAACAGGAGCAGAACTCAAACTAATGGTCACTTGGCTCAGGAAGTAAGGGTAGGAGGTTGACTACAAGGGGCAAGGGAATTTTGTGGTATGATGGAAATGTTCTATGTCTTGATTGTGTTGATAGTTATGTAACTGTATATATTTGTCAAAATTCATCTAATCTTTTTTTAAAAGATTTATTTGTATTTGTGCATATAAGAACTGGGGTGTAGGCCAAAGGAGCAGTGGGTGAGAGGATTCACTGGAGACAGAGTGGGGAGCAGATCAGGCAGATCTACTGAAACACACTTTTAAAAGTGTTTTTACCATAGTAAACGCATAATTACTATGTAACTAGATGTCTTTTATTTCAATACTAATGTGAAATTACCTTGCAGTTATATATAAATTTTACATCAACAAATATGGCTTTAAAAACCAAAGAATATTGGAGGGAGGCAACAACAATGTATTCTCTTCAAGAAAAATTCAAATAATGCAGAAGTCTACACAATAAAACATGAGAATCCCCTTTCTGCCTTCTTCAGCCACACTCCTATTACCAATTTGTGTATCTTCTCCCAGGTATGTTTATGCATATTCCTCTATTTTTGTAAAAATATGTAAATGTGCTACTATGACATGTATTGTTTTATAAGCTGCTTCATTCACATCACTTTCAATGGTGGACATCTTCCTATCACGTATCAGGGCATCACAATTTCTCCTTTCCACTCCAGCATGTCTCACCATTAAGGATCGAATGGGCTTTCCTAAATGTTAGCAGTACGCGTGCTCTGAGTCAGCTCTCCAGAGAGGGTCTACTGGACCGAGAACAGGAGCAGACTTACTCCCTCAGCACAGAGGACATCATGTCCTTGGGCCCTATTACTAAACCAGCCAGGTCAGTTTCTCCTCTTATTTCAAAGCAAATTTCCTCTCATTCTCCTTGAATTCCCACAGTATTTGGCCTGTAATTGCTCTGCAGAGGTGGAGGGGAGGAGAGGAAGGGGGAGGAAGAAGGAGGGGAGGAGGGGAAGCATGGCCTAGAAGAAAATCTTTCTGTAAATACACATTTGTTTGTACATTATCATTTCTACATGTTTATTTTAATCCATATGCTTAGAGTGTAAACAGTTTAAACTGATCCTTGGGAGACTTGTTCAAGGTCACCTGCCACTGGCAGTAACTAGGAAGAGGGCTGTGTTGTCTACCACCAGCAGACAGCTAAGTCTGCCATTGTCCGAGCGAATACCAGATGCGTTGGGTCAAGCATCAGCACTGACAGTCGAAAGACACCATGGAATTTGGGAAAGTTAATGACAGCTTCAACCTTCTCCCCCACTCGCCCCTAGAAAGAGCAGCAAGCAGAGAACTCAAAACACCCCAGTATGCCAGGGTCTCCCTGACTGCTGCCCTTGGTCACTCTGACAGCCCTGAGGCCCATCTGGCCAAGTGCATGGCACCTTCAGTGTGCTGACCACATAAGGGTCTCCATCTACGTAAGGAATTTGCAAACTAGACAGTCAGGGAGCTGAAGTGACTCGATAGAGACAGTGGCTACTATACGGTGCTTGATTTAAAGGTGCGACCTGGGTGACTGGGCCATTTCCAAGGCATCTTTCCACTCCAGCGTTCTCTGGTATATTCCTAAGCAAGATGGCAGTGCTATGGTGGAGAGCATGGTAGCATGCTGAGAAGGCTGAACCCAGGCCTGGCTAGCTAGGAGAGAAGGGGCAAAAATTGCCCTTGTTCCACTTCAGTTTTTGTTTTCACTGACTGTTGGCAAGTGTCTGTGACATGACCTAAGACTGGCACTGCGACAATGGTCACACGTGGCTCTCATTGTTTCTACTACTAAAAATGAATCTTTCTGGAAAAACATGCAGATAGGTTTTCTAAATACTAGGATCCTTCCTTCTAAAACTGTCGCAGAGTAGAATAAATGAAGATACAGCCATCTGAAGGAAAGGACTAGTCAGACATTTCCCTTCGTTTATTTTTTTCTTTAAAAGATCATGGTGATCACTGTAAGAAAGTGTCCTTAAAGGTAATTATGGAAGGAAAGAGAGAGGGCAAGTTAAGTGACCACTCACGATCACAAAGCTAACTCAGTTACCAACCTCACATTTCTCCTGTGTCACAGTCAAGCATTCTGTTCCAGGTCCACGGTGCCTGGCTTTAACTGTGCTTTGAAAAACAAACATTATTATTAGGGCCTCCCTGGTGGCGAAGCGGGTTAAGCCTCAGCACTATGAAGCTATCCGCTGCCACTGCAGCATGAGTTCAATCCCTGTCCAAGGAGCTTCCCACATGGTGCAGCAGACCTCTCCTGCCTCGCCCACTACTATCCTCAGCAGTGTTTTGCAGTCAATCTGCCTGTTATGCTCCCCACTGTCTCTGGTGAATCCGCTCACCACCCCACACCTCTGACCTACACCCCAGCTTGTATGCACAAATAAATAAATTTAAAAAAAAAACACTATTAGAAGTATTGCTTAATATCTCTGGGTGGCATTGATGTTAAACTATGATTTATTGAGTACTTACAATTTGCCTAGCACTGTGTTCTAATCATTGTTATTTGTTCTTAAAATACCCTGCATGTAAGGGCATTTTATGGACAGAGAAACTTAGGCACAGAGAAGTTAATCCCCCTGCCCCAGGTCATACAGCCACTGAGGGGGCACGGCAGAATTCACTCAGGGGATCAGGGCCCTCGCAGGTGTGAGCTCCAAGGTCCCTGTCAGTCCTGAATGACAGCTCTATGGCTCTTAGGATTCTGAGGAACTCTGAGGCCTCTGACATTTGGAGTATAAGATGGTTCCCCTAAAACACCCACTTGCTGTGCTTTCAGGGGGCAGTGGGAATGGACTTGAATCAAAGCAAGAGCCAAAGAAGGAGAGCAGCAGCAGACTGCCCACCGACCTTCTCAGGCCAGAGACAGTGTTTGTTCCGTCAGACTTTTCCACATTCAGTTAGATCAGCAAGATCTCCAAAACGAGATCCTCCAAAAACAAGACAACTTAGGGCATGATTCAGAGGAAGTCAGTAATGCTGAGAGCAGAGAGCTGATTGTGAGGCAGTCAGGGGAAATTCTATGGACCTGGGCTGAAAGAGCACAGCAGGAAGGCCAGGCTTCCTGCCAGAGAGCTTGATTTCTGGACAATATTCTTGGCTCAGTTTTATGTACCAGGAGAAGCAGAAGTTACAATCTGAAGAGAGTTAATAATGAGTAATCATTAGTAACTAAAAGGCCAACATGGGGAACAGTTTATAAGGGTACTGTGTCTAGAATGCCACACACCTGGATTTTATTCCCTGTTAACTCTATTTCCAGCTAGAGTAACTTTGTTATGAGACATGTTCTCTGGATCTCATGTACTCACCTGCAAGGTAGTATCATAATATAGGTCATTGCCTTCTCCATGATGGTTACCCCAAGACTACCTCTCTCTTGAACTTCAGATTTTTATATTTGATTTACTTCTGGATGCATCTAATTGGATTATTCCACAAGCAACTCAAAACTTGAGGCTTATGGACAAGTGAGAAAAAGTAGATAGGTTTGACATAGTATTTGGAGTATGATTCATTCATATAAAATCGACCATATCTGTATATGTATATACGTGGAGAGAAATGTATAGAAGGATATTCAACAAAAATGTTAATAGCTTTTGTCTCTGGGAGGTAGGATTTCCAATTCTTTGTCTTTCTCTATGTGCAGTGTCATTCTCACCAAAAGAGTTGGGTTAGTGAAAGACAGCCACTCTCCCAGTCAACCCTTATCTTTCCTAAGCAGCAGACTTCTCCAGCCACAATCCTTCAGAAGACAGTCCCAACCTTTTCACTTATTCTTGCGTTCTCCTTATTTCAGGAAGGGGGTGTAACCATAAGGGTCTCAGCAGGAACTGGCAGGCACATTCTAATTTGGATCATTTGAGGAGCTTTTAATAAAGTGATTGTTTACAAATATGTGGGCAGCGTCTAAAGAAACTATGTATGGTCCCCAATTTACAATGGTTTGACTTTTTTCCTTTTTACTTTTCAATGGTATGGAAGCAATATGCATGCAGTAGAAAGGTTTTTTTTGAATTTTGAATTAGGGCATCCTGTTTTTCACAGAATTTCACAGAATTCAATACAATATTCAATAAATTGCATGAGCTATTCAATACTTTATTATAAAATAGGCTTTGCTTAGATGATTTTGCCCAACTGGAGGCTAATGTCGGTGTTCTGAGCACATTTAAGGTCGGTTAGGCTGAGCTGTGATGTTTGGCATGTCTCATGAATGAGATTCCAGAGAGCTTTCTCACCCTTCGACCATGTGTAGGCACAGTGAGAAGCCAGTGACTGTGAATCAAGAAGCAGGCTCTCAGCAGAAGGTAACCACACTGGTGTCTTCATACTGGACATTCAGTCAGCAGAACTGCAGTAATATATTTCTGTTATACAACAGACTGCAGTATTTTGGTATAGTAGCATGTGTGGACTAACACAGTCACCATCTGTTTGTATTTGGTGTTTGTTTACCAATTTATGGCTTATCATGCTATTAGCTCTTAAGCACTATGGGATCAGGGACCGCCCCATTTTGCCCCTAGTCATAACCCCTGGTACCCAGCATAACGGTGGCTGGCACATGGTGGATACACAATAAATACTGTGGAAATGAATCTTACAATCGTTTATCTCTTTACAGACTGTGTGGATAAATATTAATTCACTGCTAGAAATAGCTAGGGAAAAAAATTATAATGATGTCTGCTTTGCCAGGGTGCTGAATGGAGCTTCCCCACCTAAATGACCTGGGGCTAATGGAAAACATAGAAGCTACTTGTTTGGGTCCCTCTCTACAGTGTGCATGGCAGGGCAGTCCCTGCTAATAATGCCCAGCTCTGAATTCTTCTTAAAATGTGTTTCAACAATTCTGAGGATTTAGGGGTCAGGGTGGAGAGGAGGAGATTATGTCAAGGGCCAGTCTGTGTTTAGTTTATACCTTACTTACAGTCCTTGAACTAATCTGGCTCCTTTGTCAGAAAACCAAAGGCATTTGTTCATAGCTTTTGTAGAAAAAGCCAGCAGAAGGTATTTATTCCATAGCACCAGAGTAAGTTTCTTTACAGAAAATGGAGATTTATTGCTGGAAGTTGTTCCATTCATCCTTTTGGCTACTGTCAGTAGATTATACAATATACAATAGATTTTATATTATGTAGGAGAAATTATTATGTAACAGATATTGCACATACATGATCTATCATATAGTCAAAGTTCAATTTACAAAGAAACAAAAAAATTATCGGTCTTTAATGGAGATGTTTGAGATGGAACGGGACAATAACTTTTATTTCAAGTAGCTCATCAAGTGTACTATAACATATATATATATATATATATATAATATATGTTTTAACACCCAGAATATATCCAGTATATCTATATAGATATATAGATATACTGGAGACAGCTAGTGGTAGGGAAGAGAGTGATTTTAGTCAAGCGGTAGAGTAGAAGTCAAATTGCCAAAGAGCTGAGGAGAAAAAGGAGGTGTCTGCTGCCTTCCCCTCTAACTGTCCCCTCCCCTCATCAGGGAATCTCAAGCTTTAATGTGTTGTGAATCACTCAGGTATAGTGTTACAAGGCAAATCTGATTCTGCAGGTCTGGGGTGGGGCCTGCCTTTCTCACAAATTCCCTGGTGATGTAGCTACCAATGGACCAAACTTGATATAGCAAGGGGCCATGCTGCCCAGCAACCAGGCCTAGTCTTGATGAACTCACAGTCAAGATGAAATGAATGTTTTAGGTCCTTTATTATTACTCACATCAGAAATGTACTAAAAACCCGCTTTATGTTCTCATTTATCTAATTCTTCTCTGAGTAACTTGCTAATGAATGTCATTCCATTTGAGTCACTTAAAAGTGTTTCTAAAGTTCTAAACTGATGAGGATTTTTTAGTTACTACTTCTACTTAATTGCATTGGATCTGAGAACATGCTTTCTAAAGTCACAGTCCTTTGAAATTTCCTAGCAGTTGCTTTTGTAGCTCAGAACATGGTCAGTTTTTGTAAATGTCCCAGGAGTGCTTGCAATGAACATATTCTACAACTGGAGGGTGCAATGTTTTATCACACTTAGGTCAAATTTATTAATTGGGTTGAAAAGCTTCATACTCCAATTTCTAAACAGAGATGTTAAAAATCCCATCTTTCTACCTGTAAAGCCTTTCTCCCTTCTATTTACTTACTTGCCCAGGCCTCCATCCAAATGGGGACTTATGGTAATAAAAGTTCAATGTGGTCTCTGCAGACTTAGTCCTTGCTCTGACGGAGCTGTCAGCCTAAGATTTACCTAATCACCAAAATCTTCCCATCCCACCGCAAACCTGGCAATATTTTTCTCTTTTGAGTTCACTCTTGAGTTCTCTCTGAGTCACTGCCTGTGAAGCTAATTTAATAATCTGTTTTCATTGCAATTATTTGTGTTCATGATTTTCTCCTGTCATGTTTTAGATTGGGGGGGGGGAAGATTAGCTTATTTTCTATATAACAAATTAACTGCAATGTAATTATTGACAAACTGTACAAGTCACTCTTTCGAGGTGTACAATTTAGTGGAAGTCTGTTTTATTGACTTATTGGTAGCCTCTGTAGCTCTTTATCTCCGTTCCATGTTGGAATCAACTAAAGAGCTTTAAAAAAAAAAAGTGCTGGGCCTCCCGGTGGCACAGCGGTTAAGCGCTGCGCTGTGGAGCTGTTGGCAGCGGCGACGCGAGTTCGACGCCCGGCCGGGGAGAATCCCACATGGCGTGGCAGACCTCTCCTGCCTCGCCCGCTGCTCCCCTCAGCAGTGTATTTCTGATCTGCCTGTTCTGCTCCCCATTCTGTCTCTGGTGAACCCTCTCGCCGCCCCACACCTCTGGTCTATACCCCAACTTGTATGTATAAATAAAAGATAAATCTTCAAAAAAAAAAAGTGCTGACTGGTTTTCACCCCGTTTCCAACTTAAGTGGTGTGGGGTGCAGTCTGGGCCTTCGAATTTTTTTAAGAACTCAGGGCGATTTTAACTAGTAGCCCAGGTTGTCCTATAGTGCTATGCACTAACTGGCACACAACAATTAGTGGTTCTAAATCACTAAGACCTAGCTTCTATTATCAAGTTAATTAGCTCACCCAAGAACTGTCTTTCCTTATAGCCCATCAGCTTTTACAATGGTTTCATGTATGTCTCCCCTACATAGTGTGAAAGGAAAACTAAGAGACAAAAGCCTTTAGAAAAGGTAAGTTAGGGCCTCCCTGGTGGCGCAGCGGTTAAGCGCTGCGCTGTGGAGCTGTCGGCAGCATTGGCAGCAACAATGCGAGTTCGACGCCCAGCCAGGGAGAATCCCACATGGTGCGGCACACCTCTCCTGCCTTGCCCGCTGCTCCCCTCAGCAGTGTATTTCTGATCTGCCAGTTCTGCTCCCCTCTCTGTCTCTGGTGAAGCCTCTCACCACTCCACACCTCTGGCCTGTACCCCAGCTGTATGTATAAATAGATAAACCTTTTTTAAAAAAGAAAAAAAGAAAAGGTAAGTTTACTTGCAAAACCTGAAGAATTCATTAGGGTTGAATCACTGAATAAGAAATACATGGTTATTTAAAGGAACAAATGTGAAAGAGAGGTTATCATGTTTACATTTCTCTCTTTAGCATGGATAGTATTCTCCCATGAAGAGATATCACAAAGTTGGGACCTACGCCCAGATGTCTGCATTCAAAGTTAGAGATTAAATGGTGTCGGTTAGGGAATCAGTAATTTATGGGGAAAAGCTCAAGATTTCATTCATTTTGAAGGCCAGATGTAAAGAGTAACTCGGTCACTTTGTTTACCTCAGGGTTGAAAGTTTTGTTATTGCTTTGCTTTTTTCTTCCTGGGACTTGATGTACCCTCTTTTAAATGATGGCAGGGCAGTCTCGTTTTTAATTCCATAGAATGCGAGCTTCCATAGATGTGAGCTTCATGAAGGAAGCGACTCACTGGAGTCTTACACGTCGTGACACACCTGTGCTGGCACATGTTAGATGTCAGCAAATACTGATGAAGGACGTGATCACACCTCCTGTCAGTTTCTAAATAGGATTTTAACTGAATGAGGAACAGCACGTTCCCCGTTTTGATTCTTTTTGTGATACTTATTTATGGCACTCGAAACTGAAGCACTCCCTAAACTGTCTGGGCTACAACAAACTCAGAGGGGCTTTTACTTCCACGTATACAGTTGTTGAGGGTCAGGTGTCTGTAAACGTACAGGTTCGAATAAGTAGCAAGAATGGTCACTCCGGGATGAATAAAACATTCTCGAGGCTAGGAGAGGTCTCTCAGCGAAGTCGGTCATCCCGCTTGTCCTGTAACACTACTTAGCACTCGCCATTGACACCTACCCACAGCTAGATCCCGCGGGCATCCCAAGCCGCGCCCCCTAGCCCGGAGCAGGATCCAAGGCAGAATTCATACACTGCCCCACCCCCCACCGAGCGTAGACTAGTTACGCCCCAGGACGCTCAGGCATCAACAAGACAAAGTAAAACCAATCGCACCAAGGAGAGGCAGCGTTTCTTAGGCAGCCCGCTACTCGCCCAAAGGCTCCACCCTGACCCTTGGGCCCTGCGCCCAGCGTTCAGACGGTGCCCAGCTCCAGGAGCCCCAGCTCCCTCCACGTGTCCTATCTTCCCGGCAGCCTCTTCTGCTGCCTCGGGAGAAAACCTCCTGACAACTCGCGGTCTGTGGACTACGACTCCCAGCAGGCACCGCGCAGCTTCTCTCTCCGCCCCCTCCGCGGATACGCATGCGCTCTGAACTTCGTCAACAAGCCGGACTGGCGTCGAATGGATGCAGTTCCTTATGGGATTTGTAGTTTTATTGGCTCTAACAGGACTGTCAGTCAAGGAGACTAGAACTACAAGTCTCAGCTACCCTTGCGTGAGGAGCAGGTCACGTGGCAGGGGACCGATCGGGCGTGCGTGCCGCCGTTGATCCGGTGCTGCAGTGAGGAGGTGGTTCTCGCCCGTGTTGTGTGTGTGTGTGTGTGAGTGAGAGAGCGAGTGAGTGAGTGAGTGAGTGAGTGTGTGTGTGGGGGGACTCGGCTTGTTGTTGTCGGTGACTTCCCCCTCCCCTCACCCCTCCCCCTTCCCCGCCGCCGCTGCAGTGGCCGCTCCCTGGGCCGTAGGAAATGAGCGATAACGATGACATCGAGGTGGAGAGCGACGTGAGTCCCGGGGTTTCTTCCTTCCCGTGCGGGTTGTCAGGCGGGGGCAGCGGCTGGGGATCTCAGCGGGGCGACGGCGGAAGGGGGGCCGGGCAGCCTCAGCCTCCTTCCCCTTCCCCCCGGGCCGGGACCGCCTCCATCGCGCTCCGGGCTCGCTCCCCTCGGAGTTCCTGGCTGGAGCGGCCTTCTGGACTGGTGGTGGGGAGGAGACACGCGGCCTCTGGGACCCCCCCCCCGCCTCCCCTCCGTGGAGGAGGGTTCTGCGGCCGCCTGCTCCCACCCCATCCTGCTCAGAATCCGGGGGACAGAGAAGGGGTGCTCCCGGGATCCCATTGTCCGGATCTCGAGGAAGGGGACGGCGCTCAGGACATGCCCCCTTGGTGCGCGATCTCCCTCCTCCCGTGACCCGCTGATCCTTGGGGTGAGGGAGGGCGGAGAGAGCTTGGGAGTGTCTGTATACCCCGAGCTGGTGTCGAGGTGAGGGAGAAAGTGTTCTGGACCCCCTCGGCCCGGCTCGGATCCCGGAAGGAGGGGCGGCGCTCCGGACCCCCCTGCCCCGCTACCGGATCCCGCTGAGGGGGATGGGGGTGGTGGGGTGGAGAGGGGGAGAGGGAGGGAGGGTGGGAGGGTGGTGGGGCTGACTCCCCCCCCCCCCCCCCCCCCCCCCCCCCCCGCCGCTTCCTTCGCCGCCGGCATTTTCTTTCTTATTAATGAATATGAAGTGTAAAAATAACTTCTATATTTTCTATTTTTTTTCTCTCTTATTCCAGGAAGAGCAACCGAGGTTTCAATCTGCGGTACGTCTCCTACTCTCCATTTCATTTTCATTTCCGTTCAGTTCTAGTCCTTTTTGGGGTCAGAAAGAGATCGTTCTGTTATTTTTAATGTAGTAAATTCTTCTGTTAACCACCAAGGTGAGGTGGGGCCTTGTTCTGGGGTTCTAGGGGTGGGGGCGGGTTTGCAAATCTCATAATTCTAGATTCTCAGGTGATAAGTTCCAGTGACTTTAGGTGAGAGTAGCTGTATGCAAATAAATGAATTTCTCTGTAATATTTTGATGGGGGACCTAGCTGTCACTATGTAAGTGGGAAGTGAGAAATACATCATTCTGAAATAAATTGTAGCATTATTTCTAGGGCAGAGTGGTCAGAGAGTTTACTTAGGAACAAGTGGGTTCTAAACCACATCTGCATAGTTGTGCAAAGCTGAAGTCACATTCAGTAAATTCCTTTAACTAAAAACCGTGTGACTTCTGTAGGTCTGTAGTGTTAGCATGACATGGTATTATTGTAATGCAGAAATTGGAAAGGTAGAGAAGCCAAAGATTGAATATGACAGTGTTATATTTGAATTATTGTGATCTAAACTATATTTGAGTTTAAAAAAGAGTAATAAAGAAAATAGAAAATTTGTTGAAGTGGAATTGCAAAGACAGGTTTGCTAAAAAGGTGATGGATGAGACTGTACAGTGTTAGCAATTATTTCTCAGGGTGTTGATCTTCATGTTCTTAGTAGATGGTTCTGTGGATTTGGGTATGAGACTCTGGTGTATTTGGATTGAGGACTGTGGGTGTTCTGCAGATAGCTAAGAAAAGAAAATAGTAGACATGAAATGAATCAGAATCAGAGAGAGAAGCATATCAGAGTGTCTAATATTTGACAGATGAGTACAGCATGAGATATATAGAATGGTGACCAGAAACTTAGATTGGGGGGGGGGGGAGCGTGGGAGGAGTGGCTGGGCAGGCAGTGAGACAAGAATGGAGAGAAAAGAGAAGACTGGGGTACTGGAGAGAGCATATCACTTAAAATGGTAGCCACTGAACTCCAATGAGTTGTTGGGAATGAGGATTCAGATCTTCCTAATTTTTAAGAAAGATACGAAATCCTTGTTTTTATGTGTGGTTTTGTTTTCAATTTTTTAAAATAACGTATGGGACAATCAAGCTATCTGGGACTTGTTAGAATTTTCAGGTTATCACTTTGGTACCTCAGATCTAGGAATTTAACAACCAACAAAGGATAAAAGCAAGCCATCTTATTTATACCTGCTCTTCATTAGAACAAGCAAAGATTCTGCAGGTTGTTCAAATAGGCATTAAAAAAGATTTATTGAGTGGATATTTCCATAAAATCCTAGGATGCAGTTGTTCCAGGTGTCTTAAACATTATCCCTGTGTAACAGCCACTAAAATAATTTTCTTTTATTTCTCCTTGAAGTATTCCTCATACTTGAAATTATGTGTGTGTACACGTATATTACTTGAAAATCAATTCATTTTTTTCCCTGTTACATTAATGTGAACATGGAGTTTCACTTTTGAGACTCAATCTATTTAAAACTTGTTTTTCCCTACAAGTCTCCAGCTATAAAATCTATCCCAGTGCTTGATCAGGGTTGGAAGGCAGGGAATGGCTCGACTTCCTTTGCAAAATCATTATTTAAATTGGAATTATGTTGGCTTTCCAGTGAGAGAAAAGTTTTTTTTGGTGAAATTTTGGCTCAGAGTTCTTGAAATCTTCCTGGTTTTCAAAGCATCACTCCAGATGGGCATTGATGTAAATCGGTTTATCAAATAATTTAAATATTTCCATTCTCCTAGAATGCTAATCTCATTGTTTTGCCTAGATATTTTTAGTTTGGCATTGAGGTGCCTAGGATTTTCCCTTTGACTTTGTGGGATGGGTAAAGGGAGTTTGTGGGTTTTATCCTTTGCTTTTATTTGACACATCTGTTTGCTTGCTTTTAAATATTTGGCACAAGGTAATCACAACAGCAAAGAGAAAAAAGCAGGTGTAATATGGACAAACTTTATAGTATATCAAACAATTATTGTGAACAAGTAAAATAAAAAGAATTTGGGTTTTTTTTTTTTCCTTTGAATACATCGGTTTGCTTCTTGACATTTAGTATATATAGTAAATATATCTTTTAAATTGGGGGGGACTCTTTAACTTTGCCTTACTTCAGAAGCAGTTGTGGACTGTGAATAACCAAATATTTGGGACAACAGACTTTTAAAATATTATCTGAGAAAGGTTATGTTGGTCCTGATACAAAAAGACATATATATTTTATAGTGTCACTACAATAGCTCCGGCCTACTGCATGAGAAAAGTAGATTATTCTGTAAGAACAGATAGGAAGTAAGGCTAACTAACAGAAAGTGAAACTGCTTTGACAAATATTTTTTTCTGTGTCTCAGTGCAAACAGAAAATAACTTCATTGACCAATAAACTTTTTAAAGGAAATAACTCCAGTGTTTTTATTACTAAATTCAGTATAGCTCAGATGCCCATTGATGTTATCTTAATTTTACTATTTTTGGAGGGAAAGGGTTGCATTTAAAGATTTTCTAAGTATATTTCACACATATTCCTGGTTGTGAATTCCTGCTTGTAAAATTCTTTTCGGAAGAATATAAGCATATAAGAAATGTAGGGTTATTGTGATTTATCCTTCATGACAACTGAACATGTTGCAGTTACATTATATTCATTGTGATTTTAAAACAGATTTTTGCAATTCCACTTTAAACCTTTCTGGTATAAATATTTTTAACTTAGAGCTCTTTGCTTCTTTAAGAATTGCATTTTAGTCAAAAGGGAATGACTCTGGTTACCTTTAAGATTGGAATTGATTCAGGAAACTACTGCTGTTTTACCTGAAGTTAATTATGTGGCAAAAGTGCTGCATGATGCCTTAGCAGATGTTTGTGTCTGCTAACAGTATTGATAGTGACCACAGCTGGTTCTTAAAATGTGCCTGTTTGTCCAAGTAAGGAGTGTTTTTATATTTAAAGTCGTCGGGTTTTTTTGTTTTTGTTTTTGTTTTTTAAGAGACCAGTAATGGGGAAGTTGTTAATAAAGAAATCCAACTTGGTTTTCAATTAAAATTTTCTTACCAGGGCATCCTTACTCTCTTAAATAGGTAAGAATGTGATGGCATATTTGGATATTAGCATTCCCAAGTAATTTTAGGCACCAAATGATTTTTTTTAACCTCAAAATCATACATGTTAGATGTTAGAAATGTATACCAGACAATCATTTCAAGACAGAGAGGTGCTGGGAAGTTGAAATTTATATATCTCTATTAAGGACCTTTGTGCCCATTATTTTATGTTGCAGTTTTTATGTTGAAATTAAGATGGAGATTTTAAGTTGTTTAGAAACTCAGTTTTTTTCTATCTCCTTTTCATCTATTGAAGTAATGAATTGTTTCTGATGAGAATTTTGAGCTTACATATTTCCAATCTTAGTGTTTAATCAGAATAGCTAATTAATAATGATAAGCAATAGTATCTTTACTCTAAAGTGCACCCTTTTCAATTTCTTAAAAACTTGAGTGTTAAGCAGGTAACTCCCAATTCCTAATATGTGAGAATTTTGCTTTATTGGAAGTAAAAAGATTACCCTTACAGATGGAATTAGGTGTCTGTAACTTGCAAGAAATGGCATTGTTCTGGAGAATCTTCTGCATCCTTGGATAATGGAGCATTTATTTCCCCATGCCTTTTGCCTAAACTAGAACTTGCAGGTAATAAGCCTGTTGGCTGATACATTGCTTTGTATGAAGATGCATTCTCTATGCAACCAGGTGGAAGGAAATAGAGAGTTTCACCTCAAATTTGAACCGACCTCCTCAACTTGAATGACCTCCTGCTAGTTTAGCAACTTCTTGGCTAACAACAACAAAAAGTTTGCTTTCAACATTTAGCAACACTTTAAGATACTCAAGCTTGCTTGTTAGTGTAGAGATAGACAAGTTATACGTGAAGATTTTTATTCTGGCTGCCAGCATGGAAAGTTTGGTGGAAATTAAACTGAGAGGCTGAATAAAAACTTCGGCAGAGATGTCAAAGCTGGAAGTGATTTGGTGCTAGAGTTCCTTTCTGTTGAGCATCTGTGGGCCACTCATCATTATCACACAGCCCTTAAGTATTTCTGTTAGCCCGGGTTAATATGTAGAAACCATAAATCCAGTGTACTTGAAGAGCAGCAGCCTTCAGTCACTGCTCCTATGGGATAAATGGGGAGCTGCTTGTTGGCTTGCTGTACAACCCAGGAATACTTCTGTTGTCTCCTAGAATTGTGTCTGATTAATTCCACAGGGGTACTTTTGGAACCCCCCCATTTTCGTTATCAAACATCTCGACGTAGGTTGAGAAAAGGCTGGTTCATGTGATTTTTAACTTTATTTTTGTTCAGATCAATTGTTTGGCCCTTTATACTTTATTTTTTTTAACTAGTTTTAATTCTGTGGGAAGACCGTGGGTGCCTTACACTGGGAGGCTTCACCCAATTTTCATTCTCAACTGTGAAATCTTGGCCCTTTCAAAAGGATTGCCAGCAAGTGAAGACAGTTAAAAAGGCGGTGGTAAACTTGGCAGCTAACACCACCCCCACCCTAACACACACCCCCACCCCCGTTTGGATGAAGGAGGGTTGGGGGGAAGAAGTGTTACAGGGTTGGCTGGATCTGTGGCTTGGAAATGTTTCCCAAACAGAATTCTCAGCCTTGTGTAAAGTTTTTTCTTATGTTCTTTCTTTCAGGTCAACTAGAGGTATCATTTACTTAAAAGTTGCCTGAAATTAGACATGTTCATTTTACATATTTTTAACTTGCTCTTTTAAATAAGGCTTGGGAAAGAGAAAAAAAATGCATCACTGCCATTGTCTCTGAGAGCTTTAAAATTGACTCTGGTTAAGCATAAGAGCTTGGACATGAACATGGCAGCAGGGATTGGTCTAAGATTCCATTCTTATCCTAGTTAAATAGCGCCTGGAACCACCACAGAAATTCCATCTACTACTTTGAGAACAACAGTTCCCACTCCAGGCTTTCTACCAGGCAGTGGCCTGCTGCCTTGCCTTGTTGAGCCAACTTCTCAAACTTGGCTGGCTCCCCAGATGAGAAGCCAAGATTTCAGCTGATGGTCCACAGCCAAGTTCACTTACAATCCTTTAACCGAAAGACTTGTCCATTTGAGTCCTCTCAGGGTTCAGTGAATGGGAAAAGGGTAGTGCATTGTGGGGATGGTTTTGGTGTTAGATTATACTTAACTCCACCCCTCTAGTTCAGGCCTATGTGAAACCAAATCCAACTTGATGCTCGCTGTTTGAGATTTGCAGGGCTCTCCCAAAAAGAAAATAGACAATTAGAATTTTATTTGTATCAACAGGAGGGATTGTGGGCAATTCTGGTGTCATTGCTTCTGTGCACAACTCTTAAGCTGGGAGGAAGGCCAGAAATCTGGGTGATTTAGGAGACCATGAGTATCTTGGACTGCTGCTGGAAACCAAAGCTGGGCTGTTAATTTGCATGTAAATAAACCATTTTAGGAAGTTTGTAGCAAACACTAGAGTGGCAGTTAACAAATGCCATCTGTCAGCCTTCTAAACTCTTTAAGTACAGTCTGCTTAGAGCCCAGCCCAACTACTGTGCAGGTGACCAAAGGGAGTAGTAAGTCAGAAAAGGACTAAGTACTTCAATATATTTAATTCCTTCAAGCTATTTTATACTGCTGTTAGAAGGTATCTTTAGTTTCCTTATTTTGATGCTGTGTGATACAGCAAACTTACTTGTAGCCTCAGGTTATATGGTCTTCCAAATTTAATCATTGCCTCAGTGTCCCCATCAATTCCATGTATTACTGTATTTAACAGACAATCAATTTACAATGAATTCAGGCTTAATGAGATTAGGAGAACTTTAGACCTGCTCTAGGCATCTTTCCTGAAGATAAGTGTGTGCTCATGGAGAGCCGGGGCTGTGATGGGAGCTGTGTCTGATTCAGAGCTTATGGGCAAGGTGGTGTGCTCGAGAGACCAGGACGTGACTCAAAAAAATGACCACATTTGCTTCCAGCCTCCTCTTCCTCTCTATTGATTTAGACCTTTAGGATTAAATAATAAAACTTCAAGTTTTTCTTTCCCACAATTCTTGTCTGTATAGTAATTTTTTGTCTGTACCCCTCGTACTGCATAAGGATTCACCTGAGGCATTCTTGTGCTAGGTCAAGTTATTTATTCTTGTTGCTTCATTTTTCAGATTCCTGGTGCTCTGTCTGTGTAGATAAAATCTTCCTGAACGTCCCATATACAGATTTGCCTTTAGGCTTGTGTGTTCAGGGTAAATTCTCAGTCTGTTACCACCCATAACGCCCCAAGTGAAGTTCTTGTGTTAGGTGAAGTGTTTGTGTTCCATTTGGAGGCACTGCCCCCTTAGTGGGGACCTCCTGAAGTTCCCTTACAAGTGCTGTCTCTTCAGGCTGAGGTCAGTGTATTGTGCCATTTCTGGGTTGTTGGCAGCCTTCTCTCTCCTGCTGATTGTTCTTTGTGATTCTAGGCAGGACAGGATAAAGACTTTGATCCATAGGTACTTAAACACTGCCAAATAAGCTTGCCTGCTACAGGTGCTTAAGGAAATTTACTCCACTCTTATGGATGTTGGGTTTGCTGCCTGAGAACTAACCTTTCTGGCAGACTGGTGAGGGGAAGCCCTTGGCATGATAGCATCCTGGATCCTCAGAATACAGTTGGTGTCACTGTCGGCTCTGACATATTGATCTGTTTTAAGCATCTGGGTTTTACAGAGATTTTCATTTCTATTGTGTGACTTGGCAAGAAGGCTTTAAATTCTGGCAACTTGTAGTGATACAGAGACTAGGACAGACTCATGGGGGTAGGTTTCACATGGAAAGAAGTACTGTACCAATGATCTAACTTCCTGGGCGCACACCATGGGGGGTTGCCTGCTGTAAGAGCAGTCGCATCTTACGAAGGGGTCCATTGTAGCTTTCCCTTGTCACCTTGCAACCATGAACTGGCGGCTGTTCTGTCACATAAGTTGTGGGGCTAGAATGATGTTTCAGGAGAGTCACACTTTGTCCCCATGAATAACTTTTATTTTACTTATGCATGAGCTGGATGCATCGAGCTACTTTGGATGTTCCTGTCGCAAGCCTTGCTCACCCCTTTCTCCCCCTTCAGCAGAGCCTAATTCTGGAGACTCCTAACTACCCACCTCGACAAATCCTTCCCAGTCCAATCGCCAGGGACAGCGCTGACAGCATATACTTCCAGGCTATACCCCACCCACTTGTCCCAAGCAAAAGGAGTGGCATTGCTAATAAGGCCTTTTCCCCATTCTTCTAGGCTGACAAACGGGCTCATCATAATGCACTGGAACGAAAACGTAGGGACCACATCAAAGACAGCTTTCACAGTTTGCGGGACTCGGTCCCATCACTCCAAGGAGAGAAGGTGAGTTTATTGAGAGGGCTGATTTGCTGCTGCCTTTTTTTTTTTTTTTAAGATTTATTTATTTATGCATACAACCTGGGGTACAGGCCAGAAGTGTGGGGCGGTGAGAGGGTTCACCAGAGACAGAGTGGGGAGCAAAACAGGCAGATCGATGGAAATTAATACTGCTGAGGGGAGCAGCAGGCGAGGCAGGAGAGGTCTGCCACGCCATGTGGTAATCTCCCCGGCTGGGTGTCGAACTCACGTCACTGCTGCCGACAGCGCCACAGCACAGCTCTTAACCACTGTGCCACCAGGGAGGCCCTGATTTGCTACTTCTAACTTGAACTTGGTGTGGGACTTAGCAGGGACACTCACCTATCTGGAAAGAAACGGCGTCAGAGACATTCGGGTGGCATGTTTTCCATAGTTGGGGGTCTTTGGAAGATCATCACATGCCTTACCTACTCTAGTTTATCCTTAGCAAACAGTATCAGATATAAAAAACTGCTTGTTAAGTGAATTTTTCAATTAGTAGTGTTTGTAATAAATTATTCATTCAATAAGTTTAACTATACACTGGTATTGAGAGTAACTCATAGTTTGGGATAATACTAAAGATTCTTTAGGTTAGTGATGCCCTAGTCCTCCATGAGAATTTCTTTTGTGCAGTTTAAAGTTAGTAGTTATTTTAAATGAAACCTCCCAGGAATGTATGTAAACCATCCTGGACACTAGTTAGATCTTCCAGTCCCAACAGCTTTTATTTCAAAGACTCATAAAGATCATTTTAAGGTATGGGACAAAAGACTTGACTGAAGAGACAACATAAAATGGAAGGGGGAATATATCTGATTCCCTGCCCCCATACACACCTCACCCCCATACTTTGTCTGGAGAGGTGGACATTAGCTGTTTCTACACTTGAAAAATAAAGTTGGGAACTCAGAAATCCTATGGGTTAGGACCACTCCTTAGAATTTGGAGAAAACTTGTTTGCACAGTAAGTTCTACTCTTGACACAAAAATAGAGTTCTCTGTGCTGTAAGTGGCGAACTCTGTTTTTCTGGTTGAGTGATCCATTGTTAAAAAATCAGTCATTTTGTTAAGAAAAATTATTGCTCTCAAGTGTACTTTGGATGACTCCTGGTTTAACTCTGAAGAGGTACTCAGTTTGGTTATCCAGGATCAAATTTGGAACGGTTATAGTTTCTATCTTTTATGCCATCCTGGCAAGTTATCTGCTTATCTAAGGTGTGGCTTTTTATGTGGCTGAAGCATGAGGTAGGCCTGACCTTTATGAAAAAAAATAAAGCAAGCCATGTGAATACCTGGTATTGCAAAACCAGAATTTGCCATGGTTAGGCCTACTCAGTGTGGACTTCGTTTAATGGCCTTAGACCAAGGTACTTGCCTGGAATGACAACATTCCTGGGCACAACATTGTCTAAACACCATAGCAGTTCTTTATGATGGGAAAGATTTACTTGTTTAGTCAAAGTACACAGGTGCAAAGAATGATCTCTTATGCCTATCTGAACTATTGACAGCCAGCGCTTATTCATATACTATAGTATCAGTTAAAGTGGCTTTAGAGAACTAAATTGAAAAGAGCTGCCTTCTTCTAAGTCTCATATCTAACCAGGGATGGCACCAAGACAGTGTTTCCCAAGAGGTGTCCTTTGACACAGCAGTCACTACTAAATCCACCTTTCTGGAAGCAGTATTTAATCAGTATTTACAATACACAGTCAAGTGTTTCTTCGGTGTTCTTAAGGATGAGACTGGGAGAGGGAGTTCATTGGAGCCAAGCTATACGTTTTTCCTTATCCAACATATTTTATATCACTATAACATTCTCCTTTAAATCCTTAAAATCACATTATTCTAAATCCTGTTGTCTCCTTTGTTCAAGGAAGTTGATGGTTTGAATTTGGTAACCTTACAAACAGATTAGTTTGTCATTCATTATGGCCCTCCTGTTTATTCCCTCACTCCATTCAGCAAGTATTTTTTAGGGTCTGCTACATGCCATGCACTGTTCTAGATAGAGCAGTGAACAAAACAGAAGCAGAAGCTCTTAGTCTGGTGAGGAAAAGATAGAAAGTGAATTAATAATAAAAATACATAGCATGTCACATAAGTGCTGTGGAGAAAATTATCAGGCAAAGAAAGGTTGCTGTTTTCATTAGGGAAGACAAGAAAACTCACTGGCAAGGCAACATTTGAACAAAGGAAGTAAAGGAAAGAACCATGCATCTGTCTGGTGATGAGCATTCCAGGCAGAGGGAAGGTAAGTGTAACAGTCCAGAAGCAGGAACTTGGCACCATTCCTGGCCTACTCAAGAAAAGCAGGCCAGAGTGCCTGGGATGAATGCGTGAAGGGACCACGGCAGGAGATGAGGTTAGAGAAATAGGGACCAGGGGAGAAAAATGGCCAGTGGGCCAGGTTTTGGGGTGCCCCTCAGCAAAGCCCCCATATGGGATTTACCAGCTGCTTAACTGGCTTCAGAAACCTGCCCTCTGTTAAAATCCAAATATTTTACACCAAACAGGAATAACAACAACAAAAAAAATGGCTGTGAGCGCTGGTTGTACCCTAAACCCTTCCCATCTAAATTCTACTATCTTCCGTTGTTTTCTGCCAGTATTGTTTCACAGGTCCTGCAGGAAATCTAACAGAATACTTGGTCTCTCAGACTTGAGAGTTCTCAGAGTGTTGCAATTTTTAAAAATGTGGTATTTGAACCACAGGAAATTGGTTCATTCTTGATTTGAATTGCAGTATTTCAGGTTGTGACATTAGTAAATAATGATGAAATGTGAATTTGGGCAGCTAGATCAGATCTTGAAGGGTGGGCCTTTGAGCATCTTTATATTGCAAACGACATTTTTTTATATTGTGTGTCATATATATCGTAAACATTTTGGTTTTTTTGTAGAAAGAAAAACCAATACTGATTGAATTGGGTCCTAATTAAGAATAGGGAGTATTTATATTTAAAAATTAGCTTTAAATGTGAGAAAAAAACTCAGTTATCCTTTGTTTTCTGTATTTTCTAATAAAACCGAAGATTGGTCATCGTTGGCTTAAGTAAAAATACCTCTGATAACTAGCATTTGTATTTGCCATGTATAATTAAACCTGCACAGCAGATCTGTGAGGTGAGTATTCTGCTGATCACAAATGGGTCAGTTGCTGCAGACACGGCTTTGTCATCGTCACTATAGCAGACACCAGGAATCAGGCTCTCCAGATCATGCTTCCAGTAGGGGACTAGTTAGGCAGGGACTAGAAATCGGGACTGTTAGTTGCTAAGTTCTGTCTTTCTACCATACTGTTGGAGTAAGTAATTTAAGGATATTTTTTAGAAGTCTTGCTTAAATATTTAAATTGTGTCTTTATACTGGGAATTTCTCCTGGATAGAGCCAATGATCTTGGCAGTATGTCATACCAGAGCTACAACTAAAATACTTCTCCATAAGGTAGCACATGTAGGTAACACCAATGTACAGAGTTGAGGATCGTTTAAGATTTATAAAATTTTCTGATTCCATGTAGCTGCTTTGAGAAATAAGACTGAGAGTTGGCAAGCCTTTTGGGTTTTCCCATTGTCCCAGTATTAGCAGATGGCCTCTTGAACTCTGAGGGCTTTTTCTTCCCCTTGCAGTTTTTCAACTGGAACCCACTGGGAAAGATGACATGGAATTGGAACCACCAGTCAGTCGACTGGAGGAAGGGAGTAAAGGCAGGCACAGCTATGACCCAAGTTTCACAGGAAGACTATTTACTTCCTTGAACAGAAAGTTACTTTTTTTTTTTCTCCTGTCATAAGTTGGATATTGGCACTGAACTCACCCTGTTTTACAGATGGGGGAGAAAGACATGGTGGCCAGCCCATTGAAGTGACCTTATTTCACTGTAATTCTACCCTCAACCCCAAAAGTTAGCCCCCAACACCCGCACAGACTCTAGTATATGATAGATTCCCTGTATGTAGCTGTGAAGGGATAGTCCAGAAGAAACAGTGGAGGAAGTGGGCACCGCAGCACTGTAAAGAAAGCATATACAGCCAACATTGTCATACCCATTGTGATGCTGGACAGGTTTGAAAGATACTAGTAGATGGTGTTCTTAAGGGTCCTCTCACTTAATGGGAGAGAGGATTATATCTCGCAGTTAGCAATAAGATAACATCCGCTGCACATCAAAAAAGAGGTTAAAACACTGAGCTAATCTGTCTCATTTCTATTAAAGCCTGGTTTCCTTAACAGGTAGGTGTTGAAACCAAATAGTTCCCTTTTATCAGTAATGATTCTTATGCTAAAGGTCAGTCTTGCTGTTAAACCTGCTATAGTTCTGAGAGTGGGGCACTTATACCAGTTGTAATTATACATGTATTTGTGTGGTTGCTTCATGAATGTCTACCCGTACCATGAAGACAGGGAAAACTTCTTTTGGTTGTTTTTCTTCCCTAAGTGCTTGGCACACAGGGAGCAGAGTAAGTATTAACTGAAATGGGGAGCTCCCTCTACCCTGGCCTTGTTATACTAGGAGAACCTAATTTTGGTGGATGCCATTTAAGGCCAGCAGTAAACACTGTTTCTGCATCTTAACTTGGACTATTGGAGGGATTGTCTTTTAAATGAAATGTAAACCATAGCCCTACCCATTTCTGCCTCATTACTCATTAAGGTTATTAGCTGGTCATACTTTAACTTGGGCAGTTATTTTCTTCTTAAATTTTCTGCATCCTAAATTATTGCCCTAAGTTGACTCAGCAACTGTGAATGTACTGATTGAATTCTGTATAAACTGTATTTGTGTGCCATGAAAAACCTCCAGCATGGAATGGCATTTTGTGTTCTCTTAAAAAAGGTTCCCAACTTTCCCTCCTGCTTTTTTCCTTCTCCCCCTTTTGTGGAGTATACCCTCCTGTTTCCCAAAGAGTGTCATTTTCAGTTTGAGTTCTTTCCTTTCTTCAAGGTCTAACTCCAACCTCATCACCCAGGTGATATATCATGGTTTCTCAGTGAAGAGCTCACTCCAAGGGCTCCGCAGCCCATACCCTCTTTCCTGCCTGAGTGCCTCCCTGTCAGGACCTCCCTGCCTGTCAGTCTCAAGCTGCCTGCCTTCAAGACCCACCACCCTGAGTACCCCGTGATCTACTTTTCCTTTAACCCCAGTAACCCTCTGTCGGGCCCCTCCTGTGTCTTCCTTCTTTCTGCAGTGAGCTTATCGCCTAACTAAAGGGTGTGCTTCTGAGGGCAGAAGCGAAGCCTTATCCATCCTCCTGGGAGTCTGCAGTGCAGAGGGCAAGGCGTGACTCCCTTAGAGAGGACTAGGGAACCAGGAAATACTTCCTTAATGCTTTTTGCATCTTGAGATTTAGAAGGATTAGGTTATTACTAGGCTTTTTTTTTTCTTTTTTCCTCTAATGAAATTGCAAAAACTTCAGAAGAAGAGAAAGAAAAAGCAGTTCCCCCTCCTCTAACACAACACCCCCATTTTAATGAGTGAAATTGGGCACCATCTTAAAGTGGAGACAAAAGAAACTTGCTTCCTTTTTTTCCCTACCCCCAAAAGTTGTTGTCATTAAATCTAAGGGTTTATTGTTGGAATCTAAGAAGCAAGGAAATAATGATATTATAAACCTCTGTAATCCCTTTTGGACTCTGCGTATGTGTGCGCTCCATGGGTAAGACGGCACATAGCTAGCTGCTTGTACGTGCTTTTTTAAACCCCAGGTGATGGGGTGTTCATAGTTAGTCATTTGGCAAGTTTCTGTTGGCCATTTAAGTTGCTTCCAGTTTTTTGATTTTATAAATAGCATAATAATGATCATCTTGGTATATGTAGCTGTTCCAGAAGTTGGATTGCTGGGTCTAGGGCTAAGAACATCTGGTTTTTTTACTATGTGTCACCAAAATGCTTTCCAGGAGGGTTGTTTTCATGTCTTTTTTTTCCTCATTTTTTTTCAAGCAAATTCTGAAGACTAGAATCTTTTGAGTTTGTTTTGAGAGTACTAATTTTACCATCACTGAAGTTTTTTTTTATTTTTAAAGTGGTGACTAATTTAGTAAGCACAAGGTAATGATTAATTTTGTTATTACCTGTGAGATTAAATTCTTTTCCACATGCTTAATTTACATGTTGTTCCTGTTTGGGAACTGTGCTTCTGTCCTTCTTGGTCTAAGTTTGATGGGAAAGTGTTACACCTTTATTTTAGGCTACTAAGCACACAAGAAAAATGAATACAAGATAAAAAAAAGTGATTTGTGTTGACCCTTAAACAGATGTCCGACCCTGGGTTTAATTAAGCCCCTTATAGGAGATGATGCCTCTTGCCTTCCCTCATAGTCAACCAAGTGATCCTCGGGCTGGGGGAACCGCATAGCAGGATGCCTTTGAGGCCCTGTGGCGGTGCGGACTCTGACCCCACGGCCTTCCAGCTTCCCTTACTGGTGCTGACAGGTTTCTGTTTTGAGTAGAAGTTATTCGTGAATTTATTACACCAGTTATTTTATTTTCAGAAGATCACTTACTTAAATGGAATTTTCATTGGTTTTGTCCTACCCTCCTTTAACATGTATAAATGCTTGGGCAGGTCTTATTTCTTCAAAATACCTAGTGCAAAATAAAATATATATCAGTTGAAAGTCAGGCAGTAATTCTTTTTTTCACTCCCCAGATGTGGTATTCTCGAGGGAACAGTCAGCTGTAGGATCTGATTTTGATAGTGAGAAGGAAAAATGATAAAATACAACTAAGATGATGATTTCTTGGGTCCATATTTGGACCCCGGGGAGGATGCTGGTGTTTCTACTGTAACAGTCAATCCTGTGCACTGTTCTCTTCCTCACCTTTCCTACCCGTTTTCTAAAGCAGCTTGGATTTTTACACAATTCCATGTTACTGTCGTAAGATTTACAATTCCAGAAATATCTGGAACTCTTGCCTTATATGAAAGATTTTGAAAAGTACCGCTTTAAACAGGATTTAGTAACCTTGGATGTCATCCTAAGCACCAGTGTTAATTATTTCAGGAATCCTTTGGGGGTCTTAAAAGGTACTAGTGGAATCAAACTCTTGAGTTTGGGGCCTTTGTGAAATACCTAATTGATTCTTGCCACAACATGTGAGATGGGTACAATCTGTTCCTAAGTAGAGTTCTGTTCAAGTGGCTGCCTCTGTCTGCTTGTTGTCGTGGGCTGGGGTGCAAACAGGAAAGCAGCTATGGTGAGAGTAGAAGGGGCCGGAACCTGAGGGGTGGGCCCCTCAGCTCCACCAGCTCTTCTCTATCATCCGTTTCGGTTTAACCCTCTTGGGTAATGAAGCCAGCAGCATTTCCCCTCTTTCAGTGCCAGGTTCAGTCAGTTCTCACACCATCTCACTTTTCCTGTCTATTTACTTCTCTGCTAGAAACCTCTCTGGTTTTCATCTGTCTTTAAAAGACAAGAAGAACAATCTTCAGTCCTGCTATTATTACAAGCTGGTTTTCATATCTTACTTTTTCAACCAAATTCTGAAGACTGTCATAATTACTTCAGCTTTAGCTCAGTCTTCTGCCTGTTAATCATGCAGAGATTATTTATCTCACTCTCATCTTCCAGAGAAACCACCCTCACCAAGGTCTTCACTGACAACCTTATAAATAAATCAGATGACTCTTCTGAAGTCTTTTTCCTCCTGCTCAGAATCTCTTATGACAACACTATCCCTGCAATTTTATTGATCTTTTATTAATCAGTATGGGGTGCTGGGAATTTGGAGGGCCCAGTGAAGTCCCAAAGACTATCTAGTCAGATAAGGACTAGCCATTAAGAGAAATACTGAATCTGCAGTCACAGAACCCTCTAATAACAAAGCCTAGATCCACCTGTGTCGGCCTCCCCTCTTCCGAAGTATGGGATGTCCTGGAGACCTGGGTTCAAATCCTGACTGTACTACCTACTAGCCCCCAAAGGAGAAAATGCTGAAGGCTGAAGGTAAAAAGTGCCAGACTCATTTAAAAATCACATAGGGCAAGTGCTTCAGTTTCCTCATTTATAAAATACTGTATCAGAAGATTATGTGAGAGCACTTCGTATTTAGTAAGTACGCAGTGAGTATTAGTTGCTGCCGTTGTATTATCATCGTTATCATTATCACCGCTGGTGTTAGAGTGTGCACCCGTGGTTTTGGAACAAGACTGGCCAAGACTGTCCAGCATTCTTTTGCATGGCTCCCAGCAGTGAAAAACAGCCTTAAGGAACCGCTTTGCTCCTTAGGAGCCCGGTACCTGTTAAGTGACCTCAGCCATGGCCCATCCTGTCTCAGGCTATGTATAAACCTTTGAAGAGGTTTTCTTTCTGCTTTGAAAGGCAGGACCAAAATTGGTGCCTTCTAATTTTAAGCGCATGGAAGAAAAAAATTACTCAGATCCATACTGGGTACCCAAAGGCAGTGTCAGTCTGTGAACGTGTTGATTTAGCAAGTCTATCCGCCCAGTCTCACGACTGTAGAGATCACTGATTGAGCCACCTGAGCACAGTTCAGAAAATTGAAACTGAAAGCTCAGAGCCACTCCACAGTCCATGTCCTCACGCCCAGGCGTCTGACTGACTGTGTGCTTACAGTTCACGTAGTATAAACTCATAAAGCCGGGAAGGGCCTGCCCGAGTCACTGTGGCTGGTCGCTTGTTTTGTTTAGAAAGATGGGAGGAGGGGATTTTTAAATAAGCCTGGCACTTTTTACTTTCAGCCTTCAGCATTTTCTCCTTTGGGGGCTAGATGATCATGTAAATTTTGAGGAATTCTGTATTTTGTGCTTTTGGTTTTCTCTTGTTGGATTTTAATTCTTGTTGCACACCTTGGGAAGAGCAAAATAAAGTTAACTGAACCATTCTGGGCTTGCTAAGGGGTCGGGACACCTCAAGTACTTAAGGAGCTTTTTTTTTTTTGTTTTTTTTTTTTTGGTGGGTAGAAGAAGGGCTATACTTAGCATTCTTGGAGACCTTTTGCTGTGTCCTGGGCATCTGTGAATTTCATCTTTATGCGGAAACTGCCCCCAAGTGAAAACTTTTCATTTACAGCATTATTTCCCCCTCATTGGTTTGTTGTGCTGTGCTGCTTACTGCTCAGTTTTCATTTGTTGGTCCTAGTTTCCTGATTTTGTGTATAAATACGCGTGAAAGAAACTAGGAGCGCACTGGTTGCTACTTAGTCTAGTCATTCATTTAAAATGAGTACTGCACATTATCAGGTTTTCCCATTTCAGATTTTCTCCCCCTTGACCCAGATACACAGGAGTAGTTAACTAAGAACTACTCTTGCCTTCTGAGAACTGTTGTGGGAAAAAATGCATAAAAGATTCTTATGCCTAATAATGGGGTGCACGGAATTTGGAGGACTAGGTGAGGCCTGAAGAATCTCTACTCAAATAAGAGCTGGAGAGAAATATTGGTGCCTGCAGTCACACAACCCACTAATTACAGAGCCTAGATGGACTTGTCCACTGGATTCCTAAATTCTACCTCTATTCTGCCACCTATCATACAGTGTTTATTTTTATTCCTTGTCTAGTATCTAGAGAGACAAGTTATTTTAATTAGCCTAATTGTGTACTTGCTTTTTTCCCACTTTATCTAATAATTAGACCCTAAAAGTCCCCTTTGTCAGAAATGGGAAGCAGCATTGGAAGTAGCTTTGAAACCAGAGTTGCAAGCCCCCATTGCTAAGCAGTCTTCATTCCCCCTACACGAACTGACTCGCTCAGCTAAAGAAATACACCTGGCTCGTCCCCATCCTCCAGCGCTTACTTGCGCTGGCCTCCCTGCCCGGAGTGACCCTTACCCATGGAGCCCACCGCAAACATCTAACCTCAGTTCACTATTACAGATAGGAGAGAGAGAGGGAGGCCCTTGGGTGGCCCACAGTAGGTAATCACCCCAACCAGAAGCCGTCTTTCCTTTGGCCTTTCTAATCTGTACTACTCAAGTTACACTTGTTGGTACTGCCCTGTGATTTGTCTGTGTATAGATATATTTATCTCCTCAGCTAGATAGTAAGCTAGCTTGTGGGCAAAAGAGACTGTGAGTAATACATTTTGTTTCTCCACTGTCTGCTCAGCACCTTGTACATAATTTGCACCAGATTAAATGAAATGCTAAAGTATGAACCATTTCCTTTTGAGGAAATCACTTTAGGGGTACTATAAAAGGAAAGTTTGGACAGTCTATACTTGTGAGGACTGGTAAATAAAGCCAGCTTTGCAACTGTCTGACACCCAGTCCAGCCTCATCTATAAATTGAGATTATCAGAATTTAATACCAGTGCATATAGTTTTGATAGCCTGGGTGTGGGTGTTATCTTTGCCTTTTTCTTCCTTCTGTGTTCTGGTTGTTTAGGACCGACTAGGGTTGTCATGCAGCGTTGTGGGGTACTACCCTACCCAGAATAAGAAGCTTGCTATTACTGAGGAGCCTGGATGGTGGGAATGCCACACTTCAGCTACTAGATTACCCTGCCTTGGGCTACAGTTCTCTTGGGATGGTACTTGGTACCATCGCACTCATTCAGGCTGCATGGCCTCAGTTAACTCTGGCCATCTGTGTAGCCTAGAAGGGTCTTCTAGGCATATTGGACCTCCAGGGGCTGAGTAGCCTGACATCCTTTTTATTGACTTATCGACTTGTTTATTGACTTGTTCCTCTGACAGGAACAGTGCCTGGGCCACCATAGGCATGGTAAAGGCGTGGCTACTTCCTGGATGGCTCCATCCCATGCCCTTCCTATGTCGACATCAGGCACTGAAGGCTTTCATAAGTCTCTTTAGCCAGGAAGGCTGAAATAGTCTCACAGCAGCATGACTGTTAGAAATAATTAACAAGGGTCTGAGGGTTTGGATCTTAATGAGAATCTTTGTACCCACTCCCACCAAGATCTTACTGTTGTCTTTCTGGACCAACCAGCTGGAGTCAGGCGCTAGCAGAAAGTGAGTTGTGTAAGGTATCAGTTAAGTAGCATTTTCAGGTGTAGCCAAGCTGAAAACTTGAAAGCAATCTAAAAAAACCAGTGGGGATAGGAGGAATATAAGTTCAGCAATGAGACAGACTCAAGATTAAGCCCAGGCTCTGACATGAGCAGATGATGGTTTTGAATAAACCAGTAAAATTCTCTGGGCCTTGGGTTCCTGGTGGAGTTTCTCAGGGAATGCTAGTGAGGTGAGTGCTTGGCCCCTGGGCTGGCACAAAGGAGACTCTCAGTAGGAGTCACTGTTTCCTCAGCCTTACGCCATTTCATGCTGTTGACACAGAAAGGCATGGTTTCCTCGCTGTTTGAACTAGGTCTTTATTTTGTCCCCTTTGCTTTTTCTTCTATTGCAACAGGCATCACGGGCCCAAATCCTAGACAAAGCCACAGAGTATATCCAGTATATGCGAAGGAAAAACCACACACACCAGCAAGATATTGACGACCTCAAGAGGCAGAATGCTCTCCTGGAGCAGCAAGGTGAGCACCCAAGCTTGTGGGGCAGCTGGCCCTGCTGTATCCAGCCAGGTCAGGGCTTCGCACCTGGGCCTGCAGTGTCAGAACCAGTTACGGAGCACGTGCTCACAAGCTGCTGCTGCCCTGCTTCTTGGGCGCGAGTAGTTGAGTGTTAGCGCCATACTGCAGAAGGACCTGAGTCGCCAGTGAGGGAACAGGAAAGTCAGGGGTTGGACATGTGGAGACTTTATCTCTTCTGACCTGATCTCTCCCATTCTTGGGGCTCAGGTGCTCTGCCTGCGGTAGGGGTCACACCTGGCATCAGGTGTCTGAAAAGAGCTTTGAATTCCTTGGATTGGAGTGTGCTGTGTAAGTACCAGAAACTCCAGGTGTTCAGGGACAGTGAGCCCTCCCCATTGTCAATGGTAGTCCAATCAGGGCAGCCTATGGGCCAGGCCCATGCTGTTCTCCAATGCTCACACCCGCCTTTTCCTACAACCACAGGGGAAAGCGAGAGCTGATCAAGTTCTTTGTTCCTGGGGAATTCACTTCTCTTCCTCCCTCATGGAAGATGCAAGTAAAAGGAAATGCAAGTAACCACCTGGGTTAGAACACCTCAAATGAAATAAAATAAAATAAACGGGTTGATATTCCAGGCTCTAGATGAGCTGAACCAAGGGCTGGGCAGGGGGAGGTGGCAGTGGGTTGGTTATTGGGCCGAGCAGCCTGCATGTAGGGGCTCTGCTGAGAGGCCCAGGTAGTCTGTGTGTATTGGTGACTTGCTTCCAAGTGTCCAGCTTGTCTTTCCAAATGGATCTTGTGTCTGAGTGCTCAGCCAAAACTTGGTTTTGGCTGATACATCGTATGTCATCCTTTCCTGCTGTTGTGTGACCTTCACACCCTTGTGGAGCCTGGCATTGCCAGGCCAACTTCTCTGTCATCGCACAGCTGAGTCCTCCAGGGAGCTTGTGCTCCTGTCTCTCCACTGGGCTTTCATGGCAGGATGGTGACATCGCAAGCCTTTTCTTTAGGGTTGGGTCGCCTTGCAGAGTGGCTGGCCATGTCCACTGGGCCCCCAGGTCTGGCTGGGAAAGGAGGGAAATGAGGTGTGTGGGTGGGACAGCCACCAGAAGGGAGTTATTCCTGAGCTGCCCTGAGCCTCAGGGGCCAGCAAGCCCTTCGGAAGAACAGGCTGGACCCTGAGCTGAGACTTGGTCAACTCCCCCAGTCTCCAGAAGACTGTAACCCGCTCGCTTGGTTGCCTTTCAGTCCGTGCACTGGAGAAGGCGAGGTCAAGTGCTCAACTGCAGACCAACTACCCCTCCTCAGACAACAGCCTCTACACCAACGCCAAGGGCAGCACCATCTCTGCCTTCGACGGTGGCTCAGATTCCAGCTCGGAGTCGGAGCCTGAAGAGCCCCAAAGCAGGAAGAAGCTCCGGATGGAGGCCAGCTAAGCTCTGCAGAGCAGGCCAGCAATAAAAACTGTCTGTCTCCTCCGTCGTCTCATCCTCCTTTCAGTTCATCCTTAGAATCCTCAAAACCATTTAAGAGACTCTTTATTTTTTTCTTCTTCTTTTTTTTAATTTTATTTTTACGTAGAAGCTCTTGGACAATAGCTCACGTTCTCCTTCCCTGTTTCCACTTTTTTTTTTTTTTTTTTGACTTTTCCCTTCAGGGATTCCCTGTCCATCAGGAATTTTTAAACCAAAACACCCCAACTTGGCAGCTTTTTCTGTGGAGGACAGACGGCCGGCCGGACCTCTGAGCACACGGTGTCCTGACCACCCACCAGCTCCTCCTGCCCTGCCGGGCATGTGCCCGAGGACTCCTGCCCCTCCCGGGCTCTCCTCCTGGGCAGCCCTCACCGCTGTTTGATAGACTCTGTGAATCTGTGGGCTGCTCTGCTTTAAGAAGATGGCCGGTTTGGAGTAATCAGAATTGCCCTTCTTTTTAAGGATTTTTTTTCCTCTAAAAAGCTGTTTCTCGCTCCTATTGAAAGACCAGATCCTTGGCAAAATCTGTGGTATACAAGGAAGTGGGGACAGATTCGCAGCACAGTCTTTGGCCTGTTTCACTCCTGCTTCTCCGCCAGCCTCAGGGAGGGCCGAGTGACACATACCCGTGGTATGTGTCAGGGACAGGTGGCAGCAGTGAAGCAGCGGCCACTGCAGGTGGTAAGGGGCGGCGCAGGGAGGGAGGATCGGGTGGGCTAGAGATTTTGTATTGAGGGCCAGTGATGATGTTTTGATATTTATTTCCTGCTACTGAAATTTGAATCTGAGTGAATTGTCCATATTTCTGATGATGTCGGTATTGCAAAGCGACAGATTCATAAAGTAATGATCAAATCTTCCTTTTTTTCCGTGTTGTATTTCTAAGAAATAGAGCCAACTGATTTTGTATGTAAATACCAAGAGCAATTTACCTGGTACTAAACCCGCACCCCAGTGCGGACCCTTACCCACCTCGCCCACTCCTTTCCAGCTGTCCTGGAACCTGCCCCCATTGTGCGATCCATCCCTGGTTCTGACAGTGCAGCAGATCCAGTGAAGGGTTTTGTGTGTTTAGGCCTCATTTCTTTGTCTTTTTCCTACTCTGTTCCCGGCATTTGCTGATTTTAGTGTATACTATGTAGTCTCAGTCCATGTTTGATTCCATTCCATGGAAATAAAAAGTATGTTGTACATACTGCCGAAGAATTGTCTTGCAAGTTAAGGCTTTCCCCTTTACTATAAGACTATAAATAAAAACTTATTTTATCCTTCTTGGTGGTGGTGTCTTCTTGCCCTTACAAGGCCAGAATTGTTAAGAGGCCTCTGGAGGCCCCTGGGCCTGCGTGGAGCCTTAGAGAGGAGCTAGGGTCTCACAAGGGCCTGCAGGACTGGAAGCACCCGTACGCCAGAGTGGTTTCACTTACGTTCTGAGGGCTCGGCTCACCCGGGGCAGGGCATGGTCGGTGTGGTGTCTCTGCTCACTGGATGGAAGTTTTCCAGGTTCCAACAGGGATGTGGTTCTCCAGGGCAACATTTCTGGATCCAGTTCCTCTTAAATAAATGACCCTGTCTAGCTCTGGTAGTCCAGAGCGATGGGTCTCCCCTGGTAATGAATGCCCCATTCAGAGGTTACTGGTATTTTCGAGGACCTTTCGGTTTCTGGAGAGTTCTGGTCTATTAAAAGGAGGTAGCAGAACTGCCAAGGACTGGAAGTAGAGGAGGCTTCAACAGAATCAAGTTTACTCAGTCTGGGGACCCAATACCATCTTTTGCCTCAAAGGAAAGAATTTATGACCAGAATATAGCCCAGCTTTGATTTTCTTCATAGGAGCAATGGCTCTTTCTAGACCAAGCGAAGGGAGTAAAGTCAAATTATTTCTTTGACTTGTCACTCTCCTTAGAACAGAGAATGCTAAGACCCCCCTATCAAGTGTCAGATCCTTAGTGTATCTTCTCAGCTGATGGGAATTAGCAGGTGGGTCATCTTTCTACAAGAGGCTCTTTCCAGCACGATCATACAGACCCCTATCCATAAGCCATGATTGCATTAAGACAAAACAAGCATTCTAGGAGAGCAGCATCTGCTTTCTTAAACTTCTTTTCATCCCGTTTATTAAAGAAATAGGAAAAAATGGGAATGAAGTCAGGTTATTGGATAAGCACCGACGTTAGCATTCTTTCCTCATCATTACCCTTTAGCATAGCTCTTGGTGCATGTCTGGCCTTTATTTGAACTCCGTATTGTGTACAGCTGCCTTGGTCAGAACGTGCTGCACGCGACGCCATGTTGATGGGTGGAAACCAGACACCTGCTAGGCCAGGCGCAACTAGGAGTCATCAAACGAGTGTGGAGATAAAGGACGTCTCCGAAGAGCCAGCTCCCGGCTCCGCGATGCTAGCTGGATGAGGGAGTGAGTTGTAGACTTCTCTGAATGCCGACATGCCAGTTGGAAAGAAAGGCCGCAGTGGATAGCTGGTCACCTGGGAAAATCTGACCCACCGACTGACATGCTGAGCAGGTTGGCAAGTGGTGGAAGAGGGTGGTGCCGCAGGGAGCAGCTGCCTGGAAAGAAAAACCAGGTAAGGGACCTCAGGCTGGGACTGCCCACCAGTGGGTCAGATGAAAGTCACAGCTTGGCTCTTCCAGTCGGCGCGTCTAGGAGTCAGGGTGCCCCCACGCACACGCCGAAGTATGACCCTAGCGTAGCTTGTGCTTAGCGGTGACATTTCTCTCGGGGTCAGCTCGTGTTGTGCTCTGCACAGTCCTGGTAGAGCCTGGTGGTTTGCTTGGTCATTGTCACAGGTGACTTCACCGAGAGAGCCACCCTCTCTCTCTGGCCGTGGTGAGCTTGGTGTTCTGTTTACAGTTGCCCCAAGTGTTAAGGGTATCATAAATGACCTTTAGAATATTTTTTTAATTCTTGATATAATGATTCCATATGTAAAGTTGCTACGGCTGCTACAACTTCAGCAGAGAACAGCCTGAGCTCACTGAGCTATCATCGTGACTGGGAGAGACTTAAAGAACAAAACTGAGTCGGTGACAGGTGAAGCCCTGAATGAGGACTGAGGCAGACAGTCTGACACCGCGAGTGTTTGACGCCCGGGCTGTGAAAGTCAAGCAGCCGGGTGCAGAATCCAGTCTGCCAGTAGCTGTGTCATTGTGGAGTTTCTCCTCTTAGCCTCAGTGTTCCTCCTCTATAAAATGAGGATACTGCCGCTACCCTCACGAGGTGGTTGTGAGGATTAGATAAAGCCTGTAATACGCTTGACCTCAGCACCAAGTGAGCGCTCCGGTAGGTGCCAGCTGTCATTATCTTCACAAAGCATGTGACCACACGAAGCTGCAGATGGAAAAACCCAGCTCCTGCAGCCTCTCCCAGAGTGTGTGAGGGTGGACAAGCTGTGTCACAAATGCTTCCCACCCCTGAGATCGGCCTGTCTACAAGGCAGGGTGAGTAAAGACACAGCAAGGGGACCCCACCTACACACTTTTCAAGACTGAAGAACCCCTCCACTCCCTGGTACACCAGTGAGATCTGGTGTCAACTGATCTCAGCCATTCCCTCCCTCTGCTATTCAGTGGCATCTCTCAAAGTTTGGAGACAGGGTGTTCTGCCCAGGCAGAATTACCCAGAAACCTCCAAGGTGGTGGGAAGGTGGGGGACCTTGAGCCTTGCTTAGGGGTGTTTGTCAGAAAGATTGCTGAGTCCCGGCCCCACTGACCAGCATACTGTGTGTGGCGCAACAGCCACTCTGGTTAGCAGGCGCTCTCGCACTCAGTTTTGACTCCCAAAAGTAAAATGACTCAGGGGAAAAAAAGGAAGCTATTGGGGAAAGTAAGGCACAGCTGAACTGAAGTAGTGGAGTGGCTCTGAGACCAGGCTCTGTACGGCGGCATATGGAGAAAGATAGGGAATCAGTTGATTAAGTTCAAGTGGTAGGACTGACTGGATGGTGTTTACCTTCTCCCAGTGGGGTTCAGACACTCTTGAGGGCTGCCCTGCCTCCCTCTTGAAACCCCAAGCAAGGGTGATGTCATGTGGCAACACCTGTTTTATATGCCACACTGGCTACCCTCTGGTCACCAGGCAGGTCTGTAATTGAGCCAGAGCGAGACTGTCGCTCAGGCCTGTTCACCAGACTCCATTCTGGACAGCCTCCGGGAACGCGAAAGTCAAGCTTCTCTTTGTTCAAAACAGATCTCTAGCCTGAGGAGGAAACCCAGACAGAGAAAATTTGCCAGAGTCCACCTTGGAGTGCAGTGGAAAAACCATGATAACGAGGACCCTCGGAGGCACTGCTGGATCATGAGTGGACAGAGGTAGAATTTCCTTCAGTGTCCAGGGCTTACTGAGGCATAGGCTAATTAATATATTCTCAGGAGGGTGTAAAAGTATTTTCTAGTTAATTCCTCAGGTAAACTATCAAACCGGCCAAATAGCCACTCCTGTATCAGTTAAGAGAAACAGGCACAACTGTTTGCAGGCCTGGAGTGGCTGCACCAGGCAGGCCCCCTGCTCGGGTTTTGGAGGCTCTCCCAGCAAACCATCACCCAACTGGTAAATGGTGTCATTGCTTCTTCAGGGTCAGGGTGGGGCCAGGAGCCCGAGGAATTTCAGAACCACTGCCAGAGTGGTGTAGGTCATAGGCTCAGTCTGCCTGTCTGGAGTGGCACCCCAGCTCTGGCCCTTACCTCTGGGTGACACTGCCCCAATTTTCTGAGTCATAACATGAGGACAATAATAGCACCAAGTGCCATAGTGAAGCGTAAAGCTATTAATGGGAAAACCCTAAAACTGAGGCTGGCACCTGGTAAGTACTTCACCTTAACAGTTTCTGGGTCATCTGCCATCACACTTGCTGGACCATGCAACCATTCCTGTCTGAGTGTTTGAAACATGGAGAGAATGAACCCCATCCATCTACATAATGAGGGTTAGATGCATTAAAGTCCTTAAAGGAGAAGCAAACATACACTGAATACCAAAGGCAGTGAAAAATATGCTTGGCTTGTTTTCTGAAGGAACTCAAGCAACACCACAAATCTGTAAAGTCTTAGCTTGGGAAATGAAATACACCCTTACTGATTGGATCAGCACCATTAGCTATTACTACGCTGGTTACGTGGTCCCATTTTCCATCCTGGTTTCAAGTTGTGTTTTTGCAGTGCCAGCTGGCCTGCACTGGGTGCACAGAGCACCTCCACGCTTGTCCTGTGCCTGCCTGGTGTCTGTCTTCAGGACCTGGGCCTGGTTCCGTGGTGGGGGAATCTGGCTTTTCAGCCATCCCTCAAGGGCCCCTTGAGTAGAGCTGTCTAGAGTGTGAGGTGGGGACGGACACCAGCCTGCTGGCTCTGTGTGGTCTGCTGACTGGATCCTGGGGCCCACATGCTCACGTGTGTGCCCTCTGCATGAGTACATAAACCCAGAGGATGGGTGTGTCTGGAAGAGCCAGACAAGTGGCCCTGGACAGCTCACAACCGGCCGAGCTGGCTCCTTCCTGTACACCAGCTGCATCAGCAGACCTGAGGGTGGTTTCCCTCTGACGTTTATTGCAGGGGTGGGCCCTCATACACCCACAGCCTTCTCTGGGCAAAGGTATCAGCACAGGTCTCTGATGCTGTTTTCCCATAAATTAAAGTCCAGAGGGAAAAAAAGAAGAATGCAGTGTTAGGAGATCTACGCCAGAACCTTCTACTCCAGTGCCCATGGGGAGGGGTAGAGCTTCCTGCCAAGAAAAACAGAAACCTGATGGCTACCCTAGCAGAAAGCTACACTCAGTGCAAACCAACTCTTGCAAGGGCCCAGTGAGTCGTGCAGTCTGGTTCAGTAACCAAACAGGCATGCCACCGCCCACACCCCGTCACTCATCACCAGCCAGAGGTGCCCAGCTGGCAGTGTGGCACCCATGCTCATGCCTGAGAGCTTCGCTGTTTCATATCTCCCAGTGCCTTCAACAGCTGGAGGTGACAGGGACAGGTCTGGGACTAAAGGATAGTGGCCAAAGGCTTTGGGGCCCAAAGGCCACCGGCTGAGAGCAATGATTGTGGGGGACTTCAGTAGGGGAATTTGGTTCAAACAACTTGACCTAGTACAGATGAGGGCCCGGTCCTCTGTCTAGGGCACTGCAGGAACATTCCCATGAGGCCAGGAATTGGTCTTTGAGCTTGCTGCCGCACCCCTAGCACAATGCCTGGCCTATCTCGGATACCCCACAAATACACAGATCCCCCACAGTGTACACTTCTCTGTGCTTTTAGGTCAGCTCTGGGGTGGCCTCTGCCACCCACAGGTGTTTGAGTGGCATGTGTTCTTAGCCCAGCACTGTGCCAGGCGCTGGAAAGATTAAGACAGCTAATGACACCTGGGCCCTGCCTTCTTGCTTCAAGCAGACAGACAAGACCCATGCACGTGCTGCAGGTGTGCACGTCTGGGTGTCAGATGCCAGAGGGGAGGAGGCCGGCGCACGGAAGGACAAGGAGCGGCGCCGGGTTATCATTTCTCCTTCCTCCCTTTCCAGGACAGCCCAACCTTGGGCTCCCCATGCGGCAGGCAGAGGCTGGGTGAAGGCTCTCGGGAAGGGGTAGGATCGCTGTTCACACTCAGCTACATTCACAGCCACCTGGTGTCCGGGCCGGGGCAGTCGCTGCCCCCACGAGGGAGGGAAGGACTAGGCTCAAGCCGGGGCCGGGGCCGGCCTTCCTCCAGGGTGCGGCGTGGCTCTCCCAGGTGCTCATTTCATCATCATCATCCTACTCACAGCGGGGCCACTGGTCCTGCCAGGCACTGGTCAGCACGCCTGGGGGGCAGAGCCCCTGGCACCCTCTAGGGGAGGCCCCACCCAGACTTCCTTGTCAGAGAGTCGTGACACTGGGCCCTGCTCTGCCTACAGCAGCTCCTGTAACTCCCTTTGTCTCATCAGCCCAGCCCATGGATGGCCACATGGACCTCACGGCCAAGATAACCAATGTGCAATACTTTTTATTACGGAAAGAACTTACCGTGACCAAAGGTTGAGAGGATAGTATACTGAACCCAACATTCCGTGTCCAGTGCCAATAATTATCAACAGCCTTTAAAGAACGCAGCGGAAAATGCATTATTATTGAAAGCCAGAAAGTGTGACTGTGTCAAGGGACTCAGGTGCTCAGAAAGAGCTCCTGATGGCCCAGATGGGATGATCTGAGCGAGGAGTGGGAGGAGCACCGGCTGCCTGGCCCTGTCCTCTGAACCTCCTGCACCAGCTGGTGAGAGTGGAGGCGAGTTGCTTGTGGTGATGAGGGGAAGTGAAAGAGGGTGTCTAGGAACCAGAGGTGCCCAGCTGGCCGGGCTGGGCTGGAGAAGGCCGACTGCACGGGGGCTGCGGGCAGCTCCCGGGAAGACTGACTCACCACGGCCTTGCTGTGACTCACGTGGTGTGACACTCTCTTCTGGGGTGGCACACATCGCCCTGTGCCAGAGACTTGGCAGATTTGGGAAGGGTTAGCGGTGAGCCTGCCCTGGCTGTAAAAGATGGGGGCAGGCCCTGAGGTCTCATCTCAACCATCCTGTCCTGAAGGTAACCCAAGCATGTGTAGTCGTGCTTCTCCCCAAAACACCCCCCGCCCCCAATCTTCCTTTAGAGGCCTGGGTGGTTGGAGTGCATGGGCTTTGAGGGCTCGGGTTCAGACTTCACCATTTGCTAGCTGGAAACCTTGGGTGATTCACGTAAGCTCTCTGACCTGTTTCTCCTGTTGTAAAATGCAGATAATACAGCTGCCTCGCCCACTTCATGAGGTTGAGTCAAGGATCAACTGCGGAGAGGCAGTAGACTAGGAGGGACTCTTAGGGTTATTGTTGGGTGTATGTTGCAAAAGCGGGCATTATTGTCCTTCAGGCAGCAGATAATGACCTTCACAGCCCTGGGGCTAATTTGAGATCCATTTGTGTGTGCATTAGGCCGCTTTTGGCTGCAGGTAATAGTAAATCTTACTCAAATTGGCTCACAGCTGAGAATTCCAGGGGCAGGTAGACTTCAGGAATAGTGTGATCTGGATTCTGGCCATGTTCCTCAGAAGTCTGTATGTTCCTGCTTCTCCTCAGGCTGGTCTTCTTTCAGACAGGGAAATGGTTGCAAAGAGTCCCACGTCACTCATTGCACCATCCCTAAGAGGAGGAGCTCTTTCCCTGCCAGCAATGCCCAGGCTTCGTGCTTTGGTCTACTTTAGGTCACTCGCTTGGCTCTGAATCAATCTCTGAGCCTGCTGATTGTCTTAGGCCTGGGTTACAACCAAACCTGAACAAATTGCTAAAGCAAAAAGGAGCAGATTAAAATGATTGACGTCGGTCAATCAGGGCTTTGTCCTGGAAGTAGAAAGGAGGGTGGCAAGCCAGTGCAAGCCTTTTAGCTGCCACAGTTGGGGTTGGGTGGAGTGGAGGCCAACAGCGTCCACTACAGTTCTCCATCACAGTTAGAATCTCCTGTTGCAGAGAACGATGGTGATTTGCCTTTCTAGCATCCACTTCCCCTTGTGGCTACAATGCCAGTTTGCATCTGGGACTTTATTCCTTCCCCTTCTTAGACTATGAGCCTCATTTCCCACTCATGGGAGGAGTATGTGACCAGGACTTAGATTATTCACTGCAGTACATTCTGGCCACTGGACTGCTTCTCAGAAAGACTCAAAGCCAGTGAAGTCCATGAAACTAGGAAGAGAGGCTGGGACAGGGCCAGCTGTTCATGTCTGCTGAACTTGACCCTAAGAGGATGTAAGTTCTGGAGTCATTACTGCTGCTGTTTTACAACCACACGGAAAGAGCCCGAGGTTGGAGCTTATATAGAGATAGAAGGGGGAAACTACTAAAGCCTAACTCACACAGCTAATTCCTAGATGTTTCAGTTTATGAGTCAACACATTTCCTCTTGAAGCTAGTTTGGGTCAGGTTTTCTGTCAGCTGCAACAGTGTCTTAAATCATACTATTCTTCCTGTTCCAGGGGGCTAAATGCCCTAGGCAGTACACGTGGGGACCAAACGTTACCAAGTACATTTGACGTTTGACACTAATGGTATATGGAAAACATCCCAGCCATGAAAGATGTGGGTGAACGCTGAGTGAAGATGGCTGCGATTTTATCTAGGCCAGGGGTAGGCAAACCATAGCCCATGTTCAAATCTGGGCTCTACCTATTTTCATAAATGAAATTTTATTGGCAGCCAGCCCACTTTGTGATGGTTTTGTGCAAAATCACAGAGCAGAATCACAACAGTGACTGTGGCCTGCAAAGCCTGAAGTATTTAGTATTTGGTCCTTTACATAACAAGTTTGCTGCCCCCTGGTGTGGATGGTGGAAAGTAAAATAGTCACAACTTCCCCCCAAACACAGTAGTCCCCCCTTATCCATGGCTTCACTTTCCAGTTTCAGTTACCTGTGGTCAAACAGAGTCCAAACATACTGATTATCCAATAAGATATTTTGAGAGAAACTACATCCACACAACTTTTGTTACAGTACATCGTTTTAACTGTTCTATTTTATTAGTGTTAATCTCTTATTGTGCCTAATTCATAAATTAAGCTTTATCATAGGATATATGCATAGGAAAAAGCACAGTATATATAGGGGTTGGTACTATCCATGTTTTCTACTGTGGATCTTGGACCATATTCCCCTCGGGCAAGAGGGGACAACTGTACCTATGTCCCCAAATGCAAGCAACACTGTGTAGGCCTCTATCATAGACCTCTGGATCCCATTAACTTCAGGTCCCATTATCAGTGTTAGGGAAAAAAAGCCTTGGAATTTAACCCATTCCAGCTATTGAACGAGACCACCTATGACTTTAAGATTTGGTGTATGCAGTGCCTGTATCTCAGTAGCGCTGGCCAAGGGTTTCTAGGAAGCCTAGGGACATGAGAACATTCATTTCGCAAATCCCTCTGAGTCAGGTTGCTGAGGCTATTGGCAAACTCCTGCAGGTATCCCAGTGACCCACTTCCATAAAGAGGTGGGATCGGTGCAAACGGGGTGGGAATACCAGACAAGTTCTTCAGTTCTCATAACAGAATGTCAGTATTATCCTCAGTCCTGCTGACACCTGAAGGCAATGCAGTCCACATCTACCAGCAATACAGTGCACTCAGGGCAACCAGGGCGCCATCTTTAATTCCTGGCAATTGAGCTCCTACCAGAAGTGCCGCATAAACAGGCAATCCTGGTGAAACAGCCAAGGGCATGGAACAAACCACCCCTCGGGATTTCTAAACTCCATCTTTCTGCTAAGTTACATTGCCAGGAAACAACACGCCAAGATAGGAGGCTAGCCCATGGTGGAGGTCATCCTCCACCCTGTTAGAAAATGAGCTCAGATTGAAGTAATTCTGTTACAGGGCAGCCCCAATATTAAATGGGGTGCCTGACTGTGGGTCCTCACCTGTCGCTTAAAAGGGACTTACAGTAAGACTGAACTGCAGGCACATTTAATAAAATTAATAAAGGGTTTATTTACAAAAGGAGGGGAAATAAAAAGAACAACTCAAGGTAAAGAAAAGAAATTGGTGAATGCGTCCTACCAGTTCCGCTGAGCTGGAATCCCAACGGCACACTCAAACCCGGTGAACAGCCAAGAAGACCCCCCAATGCCAACATGTCTGGTTATATACCCCACCTGGCTACTTAACTCCACCCTCAGGTTCCCAGCATCCTCTCTTCGGTGATAATGGCATTATGGGATTTGTAGTCCTTGGTGTCTTGGACCTCTTTGGTCTGAGGTGGGGGTAGGGTCCGTAAAACCTATCTGTGGAGTTTCTTCAGGCCGTCTTTTCTCCTCCAGCAATTCCTTGCTCAACCATGCCAATTACTACAATCATTCTCAGTACCTTGTGGTTACTGGTGTTAGAGGGTTATGCTTTTTGTTGTAGTGATGGAAAGGATACATTTCAGTATGTTGCTCTTGCAGCCTGAGTCTTTGTTGGCAGAGCAAAAATAACTTGGGCACAGGAATGACATTCCAGGGTGTGGATTTGCTTTATGCTCTACTTCTGAGAACACTCTCTTCTTTTCAATTGAGGAAGGTCAGGCCACAGAATACCCACCTTTTTAGTCTCCTTTGGGGAGAATCTTTCTCCAGATCTTTTTAAATATTTATTTATGCATACAAGAACCGGGGTGTAGACCAAAGGTGTGGGTGTGTGTGTGTGAGGAATCACCAGAAACAGAGCGGGGAGCAGAACAGGCAGATCGACTGAAATTCACTGTTGAGGGAAGCAGTGGGCCAGACAGGAGAGGTCTGATGTGCCATGTCAGATGTTCCCTGGCTGGGATCGAACTTGTGCTGCAGTGGCTGCGGATAGTTTCGTAGTGCTAAGACTTAACCCATGCGCCACCAGGAAGGTCCTCTCTCCAGATACTAAAAGGCCATGTGACCACAGGATTCTGGCCTATCCTTGCAACAGCCTCCTGCTTCTGGCCAGGACGTCCATCCACCATCGAATGCTTATTTCAGGAGCACGGTTCCTGCTTACAGATCAGGGAACAGACCATGAAGTGTGTGCAAAGTGCTAGGACAAACTGAATTGCTCCAAGGAGCTTGGGAAACACACAGCTTTTCCCAGTTCCCACTGTGTCCTCCACTGGAGAAGGCACACCTGAGGGCAAAAAACAGGTCAGACCTCTTTGCAATCATTAACACATGGAGTCGCCCACACAGGAGACTGGCAATCCCTGAGCAACCTTCAATAACTCCTAATACATGGGCACTGTGAGAGTGTTTTCCTGGTACCAACCACAAATAAGAGACATCACAGAAAATGTTACTTTTTTATTTCAAGGAGGTAATACATAGCCCAATATGCCAAAGCAACGGGGAATTAGAGGCAGCAAATGGCCAGATTTTGAGAAGAGCCCCAAGCTGCATCTCCAAGCTCCCGTCTGCCCGCAGCCCACAGCTGCTATGAAGCTGGGTCAGGGGCATGGAGCCTGCCGTGACTAGCAGTGGACAGAGAACTAACTCGACACCCCACTGACTGAGAAGGGCTCTGCGGGCAGCACAGTCCTGCCCGCCTGTTACCAGGCTACTGCCTTAGCAGCAGCCAGCTTGTCTAGCACTTGATTTTATTTCTGTGAGCCTCGAGTGGGCAGGACGTGAATAAATACTGAGTCAGAAATTAAGGTGAAAGACTTAGTAGTGTTAATACTCCGGGTGAGAGAAGACAACACTGTCTTGGAGGAGGGTGGGCTGTAAGTCTGGCAGAAGATGGAAACAGGCAGGATGGGCAGGGGCTGAGGGCACTGCCCTGGGAATATCAGAGGGATGGGTGCATCAAGGCCCATGATGGGGTGGGTGAGAGGGCGGGCGCTGGGGCTGCTCCCTCTGCCACAGAGTCGAACAAACGGTTCATTTTCCACTCATAATTGGTTTCCTGGGTCTAAGTCACCACACCTGGGGCTGAGGCACATCCTACCCAAGCACCAAGCGCAGCCTTGGAGAATCTTGCGGCCCAGTTCTCCAGTGTTGGGGGCAGGGCCTGGCACCTCAGGGAGGCCTTTCTGCCCCACCCGGGCTTCTTTCCCTTGCAAATGACCAGGGTTGGAGGTGAGTGCCTCAGGCACCACTTGTGAAGACTCAGCATGGCTTTTTTCTGAGAACTCATTTTGGTGGGACCCAAAGTACTGCCCTAGCTTAAAGAGACTGACTTCCACCCACAGAAGGACACCTTCCTGGCTATTTAATGGTGACATGCAGGTGGGAATCGCAGCAATGGCCCTGGAAGCTGTAATACTCATAGGCGTCATTCATTTCAGTAAGACTGGAGGGCAGGAGAGCTGGTGGGGAGCTGGCAGGCAGGGGCTGCTCTTCCCAGCATGCACTGCTCCCCAGTCAGCTGCCAGGACTGACAGATTTTTGGTTTTACAGATATGGAAAGAATTTTTAAAAACCACACCACTGTGTTCTCCACAAACCCAGAGCCATCAGTTTTGTTTGGTTTGACAAGAAAGGACAAAAAACCACAGCTCCATAGTGACCAAGGCTTGTGCCACAGAGGTTGCACTAGTATCGAAATACATAAGCCTCGGCCTGACTGGGGAGGTGGATGTGCACAGGGCTTTGGGAGCCTGTGTCCTCTAGTCAGTGGCAGGCTCTGCTGCTGCTTCATCCTCATGCTCCTCAAAGCCTGGGACTGGCTTCTGCAGAAAGTGCATGGTGGCCTGGATCACCTTATCTGGGCCAATATTGTACACAGGGTGGGTGGGTTGCTGCAAAGAGAAGAACAAATGCCAATTAATCATCCCAGTTATCCTTGGAAATGTGCAGTCTCTGACCCATTAAATGCACTTCTAAGAATTTTGCATAAGGAATCAGAGATACACAGAGATCTACTATACAAGGCCCTAAACCAAATAATTTCTTTTTCTTTCTCTCTCTCTCTCTCTCTCTCTCTCTCTCTCTCTCTCTCTCTCTCTCCCTTTTATGAACAAGAAGGGCTTATCCTAGGAATGTCAGGTTTAACATCAGAGTATTAATGAACAAAAAATACCACATTAAAGTAGAAAAACTACATATACAAACAGCATTCAATGAATTTTAACACCAGATAATTACTGAAACAACAAATTAGCAAACTAGGAATAGAGGGGAATATCCTTAACCTCATATGAAGTATTTGCCAAAACCTGAGAATAAGCACCCCAGTAAGGTAGGATGAAATTAAGGAAGTCAAGACATCACATTGAAGATGACATCACATTCTAAATAGAAAATCTAAGAGATTCTAGAGACAAACTATTACAACTCTTAAGAGTTCTGCAAAGTGGCTGTATACAAAATCAAAATGTAAGCATCAAAACACTAGGAACAATCAGGTACAAACTATAGTGGAAAAATACTCAGTTATGAAGACACAAAAATTATAAATTTCTTAGATATAAATCATATAAATCTAATAAAAGGAGTCTGACTCGGAAGCGTGGGCTCAGTTTAGTGCTGCTGTGAGCGTAACTGAAAGGCCTGCATCAGGGAGGGACTCACGGTGCCATCTAGTGAGGATGGAGACGCAGTTCTCTCCAGCCCTGCAAGTGGCAACCAGAGAAACTACCCGCAGCCCTGTCTGTAGCAGCAACACCTGAAACCACCTCCATGGTCACTGACAGGGGGACCAAGTGAGAAATGAGAGAACAGCTATCCAAGGAAGAGCACACAGCAGTCAAAGGAATAAACTGAAGCAACACACGAACGCAGACAAACCTCAAAAGGATGACGGTCAGCAAAAAAGGCAGTGCAGGGTAAGTGGCACAGTTAGAAAAAGCTGGAAATATTGTTTATAGATACATACGTAATAACAGCAGTACAGAAACATCTATGGGCATGATAAATGTCAAATTTAGGGCAAGGTTACACTGAGAAGGGGGGAGGAAATGGGAGGGGGTTTCACCAACAAATACAGAAAAATGTTAAGACTTGAAAAAGCTAGAACGGTTGTTACTCTGACTTTCTGGATTACTAGTGAATTTGAGCATTTTCCTGCCTCTATTGGCCAAGTACGTTTCTTCTGTTGGAAATCCTTCTTGACAATCTGCACAGGTCCCATTATTTGATGGCTATGGATAGTAAGAGTCCTGTCATCTCCTGTGACCAGGCCAAGGGCTAGATGTAGTGGCGAACATCCTGCCGCAAGGGCCTGAGAGATTTTGAAGAAGGCAGACAAAAATGAGTGGAACACACCCATTACAAATTGTGGCGAGTGCTATAAAGGGCACAGGCACTGTGGGTGACTGCGCTTATAGAAAGTGGGCTGAGAAGGCATCTCCCGAGAGCCACACAGAAGCTGAGACGTCCCTGGGAAGACGTCCTCAGAGAAGGAACTAACAGTAAGTGGTTCAGGTCGCAGACTCTTAAAGACACCAAACCCCTGTCACAGAGGACCCCTCACCCGGAACCCTGACTTTGCCTAGAGATGTGTCACCTCCACAGCTGCCTCCTCACGAATGGGCTGCAGACCAGCAGAGGGGACTCTGAGCTCCCAGGTGGTCCACACAGGGCCCACACGGAGCTCTCTAGGTGGAGCCCCTGTCCTGGGACCCTGTGGAGACGGGGTGTTAAGCCTCCTCAGCCCACCTTACCAGAGCATTTTCGGGCATACCCAGGACCACATCGTGCAACATGGCTCCGCTGCCAAAGTGCTGGGCGATGGACAGGCCACTCAGGCAGTAGCAGGTGTGGTAGAAGTCCCGTGACCTGTGGGGACAGGGGGACTCTGAGCAGGAGCCCCTCCTCCCCTCTGCCCAAACCCCAGCAGTGCCCCACCCACAGACTCAGAGGCCAGAGTGCACTCACACCCCACACCCCACACCCCACACCCCCTGCCCTCCATGCACGCATCTTCCCCTAGGAAGCCTGGTTTTCCCAGTGGTTTTTTCCAAAGCCCCATCCGTCAGCGCTGTCCCACAGTAGGGCGGATCATTTAGAGCTGGCCCCTTCCCGCGGCTCCCTGAAGGGCTCTCCAGGCTAGTGCTCACGCTAAATGAACACCTGCCACTTGAAAAATACTGAACGTCTAGAAATGGGTCAAATATTCTTGCTGGAGAGCAGCCTTCAGCTGGGCCTTCTTCTGGATGCTGACAGTAATGGGGTGTTGTGAAGGGGGCAGGGTGGAGGAGGCACGCAGCAAAGGGAGCAGGATTTCTTTGATTTCCCTTTTTCTTTCATTACGGCACATAAAGTATTAATCTACTCTACAACAGTTGTGACTGTCATCTCTTTATGATACTCAGGGGTTTTAAATTCCTGTATCCCTGTTCTAGTTAAACCCATTTAGAGCTTTTGTTTTTAAAAAGCGGGCATGGAAAGCTTCCAGCCCAGCAATCTGTTTACCTATGTGGGGAGGGGGGTCACGTAACCTAGGGGGAAGGATGGGCACTTGGGTGCCTGGGTCAGTGGCACTCCTGATGAAGGTGCTTGTCCCCATCAAGCAGCTGGACGGATGGAACGGGACACTTGGCTTTTACAGGTGGGCACCTACTGCAGCAGTGAGCAGGCCAAACTGCACACCTGTCTGCCTACCACCCCTTCCTCCCCAGAGAGAAGTTACTCACTTGCCAGGCTTGTCCAGAAGCCCCCCGGCAGGGCACTGGCAGCACATGAGGATGTACTCCTGCAGGGCCTGCTGGTGAAACATCCAGTGGCTCATGCTGAGGGCAGGGTCACCTGTTGAAAGGCAGAGCTGCTCAACTTGGCTCAAGTCCAGCAAGGCATCAACAACCTCTTTGTGTTTCGTTACCCAATGGCAACAGTCAGGGTTTCCCTCTATCTGTCGACCTCTTGGAATCATTTTGAAAATTACATTCTCTCTGCCCAAGTGCCACGACATGTCCCTTTTCCTGAAATTTGTCATGAGTCCAAGAGCAGCAGTTAGCTCAAGTGACACTTCTGCCAAACTTCAAGGCCACCCTGTTACCTTGGATGACCACCCTAAGCCACATTTCTGGTGGGCACAGACCAGCTGTTCGGCTCAGCTTTCCAGACTGATCTCTGTTCAGAGCCTGACTTGGTCCACGGCTCCTTACTCTGTGCAGAGGACACTTCGTCTAGCGCATGTCTGAACCTTGCTAGCCAGGCTCTCCTTAGCTAAGAGAACGCTTACCGGGAATGAGGTCAGAGTATGGTAATGTGTTTCTTTTTTCTAAGTCTGAGTTTATTCTAAATCCAAAGAGAATTTTTCTTGACTTAAAGTTTTCCTAAGAAGCATTACTAGTAAGTGCCCTCCTGGTCTATCTACTGGTCCAAGTAGAAACTGGCAGTTGTGACAATCCCACTAGAGTACTGACAAGCAACAGGGCTTCTTCATTCTGAAGTTCAAGGGTAACAAGATTCTGTGGGTCATACAGTAAGTGGGGGGAGGAACAAACTGCCAACAGACAGATGTATGCAGAAACATTTACAAGGGAACTTAGTTTTAAAAATACACATATAGAATGTGCATTAGTCCTTGGTCAGTTTTGCTATCTGATGCCAAAGATAATCAAACACTTTGTAAATCTGTCTTCCATCTTCATTTGTTTCTATGCATCTTTCTATATTGTTAGAATTATTATAATTTTTTATCTTATGTTTTTCATTTAAAATTATCAACACAGCTTTTCTGTTGTGCGACATCATCTTCATTCCATCATTCTGAAAAGCCATTCAGGAAGTGGACACACAAGGTAACTGCACCAGCATAAGCCCTGGCTCAAAACTCTCATCTATGAGAGTATAGAATCTTCCCTAGTAAAAACTTAAGTTACAATAAATGCAGCAAATAAAGAGGACGTATAAGCAAAATAGTTAATTGTGGGATATTTCAAGCAGAAAAGGACAGAAAGTAATCATTTTTTTAAAAAATTTTTTAAGAAAAAAGTGAGCACTGTTTCCTGCGGTAAGCACAGATGAGGCACATTACAGCACTTGACTGTCATTTGGGGCTGTGCACACACCCCAACACCTCCAACACCAGGTCGTGCTGGGCCCCTGAGATCCTCACAGCAGACTGGGCCCTGAGCCCTGGGCAAGGAAGCGTAGGTTCAGTCCCCATCTCAGGCTCACTTGGGGATACATGCTGCTGAAGCATTTGCAGAATTTAACTGTTTTCCCTTTCTTTTTTCCCCACCCGTGAGCCCAGTTGACTTAGCAGAAAACAGACACAGATCGTGACTGAAATTTACCTGATGGGACTTCACCACATCTTCTGTTTCTCTCCCAAGTTGTTTACCATTCCTTACAATTATAAAAAATGCCGCAACAAGCATTTGTGAATGCTTGTTTATTTAATTTCTATTTAATTTCTTTATTTTTCACATCAGATGGGTAATGTGCTGATGTAAGGGCGGGGGCTGAGGGAATCACTTCTCACACGACAGCAGGAGCACCTGGCCACCACACTCGGGAGCCACACAAGGTTCTCGTCTCTATGTTCAGGATTATTGCCCTCAAATAGGTTCACAGGAATGTGTTATTCAGTTAAAGGGAGTACACTTTCTAAGGTTTTTAGTAGACACTGATAAGCTGCTTCATAAGAATTTATAAAGCCACCAGTAGAATTTAAAATTTTACTGTATTATATCTCCAGCATCTGTCACTTAAAAAATTCTCCACAATTTAAAAGTTAAAAATAGTGCCTGGTCATTTGTTTTGATTTGCATGCCTTTGATTATTAGTGAAAATTTCCCCAAACTTTTGTTTACTAGTTGCATTTCTTTCTGAGAGCATCTGTTTGTCCTTCATCCTCTGAAATCCAACAGTCAATTTTATTAATCTAGCTTTTGATTCTACTTACCCTCTGTCAGTATCATCTGCTACACCTACTTTTCCCTGTGTTTTTGTTCTTTAGTTCTGGTTATATGATTTTTAAACAGTTACAAATGTATAGTTGACACATAAGCTGTAATCATACTGTTGATTTTTGCTTTATGATTTCTTCTTTAGGAAAGCATATTTAATGGGTTCAGAGTTTTTAGGGGGTGATGAAAATTCCAGAATTGATGATGGCAAGAGTTGCATAAATCTGTGAATACACTAAAAACCACTGAATTATATACTTTAAATGCATGAATTGTATGGCATGAGAATTATACTTCAAGAAAACTGTTACTATTTTTAAAAAATTTAAGATGACTGCATTAAACATCTGTACAAAATACACCTTTATTTCTTATGCTTTAAGAAATAAAAGACTATTATAAGATAAATGATAACCTAAGCCTAAAATTGGAATCTGAAAAAATAAATATCATGTTTATTATTAAGATTATAGAGTGTTTGGGTTACCTCCTACATTATTGAAGTTGAAAAACTCAAAGTTCAGAAACTTCCAGAGATCCTGAACTTGCACACCAGCACACATAATCATAGTGAGATGAAGGGACATGATTATAGGGTGATACCTGTGCACTAGAATCAGTCTTTTAAATCCTTTATACCTCTCCCTTAAATTACCGATCGCCATTATAATGTCATTTTACATTTCAAAGGGTCCTTTAATCTAAGAAATTGAATATCTTTCCAAACAGTAACACACAGGTGCAGCCACATGTGGCTCAACGTCAGCAGTGGAGAATTCAGGCCTGAGATGGGTCCCACAGGACCTGCAAGAAACTAGTAACTATCAATCCAAACAGAGGCTCACGGGCCTGCTGCTTTCTTACTGCTCCAGAAAAGTGAAACAACTCACTGATATTCTGAAGAAAAATAATTCACTCTTCCACTCAAATACTGTCTCTGTAGTCATGCGTGAGGCAGTCACCCAGCGCATCTTCCTCGGCCACTCACCAAGCCAGGGCCCAGCCAGGGCTCCTGGGCTGCAGGTTGCCGGCCCCTTCTTGTGGGCTCAGCACTGTGGTCATCACCTTGTAACAATATATTTGTTCACTTACTAAAATGAAAGTTGTAATGCCCATGGTAAAAAAAATTTAGGAAGTCAGGGCCTCCCTGGTGGCGCAACAGGTTAAGCGCAGCACTATGAAGCTATCCAGTGCTACTGCAGCACAAGTTCGATCCCCGGCCAGGGAGCTTCCCACATGGCGCAGCAGACCTCTCCTGTCTTGCCCGCTGCTCCCCTCAGCGATGTACTTCAGTGGATCTGCCTGTTCTGCTCCCCACTCTGTCTCTGGTGAATCCTCTCACCACCCCCACACCTCTGGCCTACACCCCAGCTTGTATGCATAAATCTTAAAAAAAAAAATTTAGTTCAGAAGGGTATCCCTACCTCTCTCCCAATGGTAACCACTGTTAAAAGGCTTTCCTTGCTTCAGGGGAAGCTGTACAGATGCTGCCTGTGTGCACACAGCACTCTCGGCACAGCCTCTCACACGCCAGGTTGCGCCCCCGAGAGCTGCCCACATCAGCCCATTGAATGCAGCTATTGGAAGGCCAGGTCATGTTTCCCTGTTAACCTTGGGAGGTAGTTGGGGTGTCTGCTATAAAAATGTCATATCCGCAGACATCCTCTGAATAGATCTCTGTAAATAAATTCCTGACAGTGCGCTTGATGGGTACAATCAATTAATTATCTCCAAACTGTTCTCCAAAATAGGATGCAGCTACTGGCACCCTCACTAACAGTGCAGAGTACCAGTTTGCCCACACCCTTCCAAATGGAGGGCATCAAGTTTCAAATCTGCCAGTCTGATAGTCAAAAATGAATAGTGTCCCACTGTTTTATTTGCATTTCTTTAAGGATCATGTTTACGTTTGATTGATGGCACCTGCAGCGGATACACGCAGGGCTGCGACACCACTGCAGGCAGCAGTCAAGGATTACAAAGCGAGTCACTTAACCTCTCTGTACTGTGTTTCCTCATCTGAAAAACAGGAATAACATAGGGTTGTTCTGAAGAATATATGAGAGAATATACATGAATATTTACTGTAGTCCTTGGCTCACGGTGAGCGCTTGGTAAGTCTCAGCTGCCAATGATAGTGGCGGCTGTGGTGGAGTTATATACTTGACAACAGTGGGCTTCTGTCCTGAACCTCTGCCTGTTTTTCAATTGGGTTGTTCATGTTACTTACTGATCATTGTGACTTTTTTCAAATTAAATGAATAAGTCTCATTCATTTCTTGCAAATGCTACTTGTTTTGTTCACAGAATTTTTCTTATAAACAACTTATGTTTTTCTTTATGCAAGAAATGCACATATTAATTGTAGAAAATGCAAATAAAAAAGAAAAAACAAATATCACCTATAGCTTCACAACCAGATACTGTTAATTTTTGGAGTCAACCCTTCACTAAAAATTGGAACTACATACACACTATTTTGGAACCTAATTTTGATCACAATATATTGTGACTATCTTTCAACACTACAACTTCTTTTGAGTCGCAACGTTGGCATTTTGTTTACCACTCAAAACACCTCCCCTCTTCCCAGACCCCCGCCTGGACCAAGTCCAACAAGGGCCTTGTCCTAATCCATGAAAAAGCAGAAAGCACCAAGATTCCGGGCAACTGTTTCCACAGGCAAAGCTCTGAATGTGACTAGTCCTAGCGATACAATAAAATGTCAGCCAGGGCTCCCTGAAGACTTTGGCAGGTAGCTCCTGTTACAGCTCCCTCCAGATTTTCCTGGCAAATGCAGAATGATCACCTCTTATTCCTGCCAAGGATAGGTTGTGAGAGATTAATGGTTTTAAGAGGGGCTCAACCTCACTGGTTTCAAATAAAGTGATCACCAAAACCCCGATTTATTTCTGGTTTGCAAATGTTAAGCCCTCGGGGAATTCCCCACTTCCCCACTATAGTAGCCAAGTCAGAGACCATGAGGCTTGAGTTAGGGGGCTGATGTCTTAATGTCCTGAGATGAAAGTTCACAGGCCCCAGGCCTGGCCTGGGAGGGACTGGGTGAAGAACTCTCAGGATAGACAGAGACATTCACGAGGTCAGGGAAGCCAGGGAAGAGGCTCTGTTTACTTCAATTCCACATTCAAGTGGCCACAACTCAAATGAAGTTAAGAAACTAAAGAGGGCCTCCCCGGTGGCGCAGCGGTTAAGCGCTGCGCTGTGGAGCTGTCGGCAGCGGCGACGAGAGTTCGACGCCCGGCCGGGGAGAATCCCACATGGCGTGGCAGACCTCTCCTGCCTCACCCGCTGCTCCCCTCAGCAGTGTGTTTCTGATCTGCCTGTTCTGCTCCCCGCTCTGTTTCTGGTGAACCCTCTCGCCGCCCCACGCCTCTGGCCTGTACCCCAGCTTGTATGTATAAAAAATAAATCTTTAAAAAAAAAAAAAAAAAAAAGAAACTAAAGAAAGGGGATCAGAATGAGCCAAACAAGAAGAAACCCCACATATGTATACATGGGAGACAGGGCTAGTGAAGAATCTCCTACATTTGAGCAACTCAATCTCCCAAGTACTAAGTCTAAAGAAAAGCTTCCCTTTGGGCCAAGGGATCTCACTGCAAGAACAGAGTCGGCCCCCCGCAGGGCAGCTGTGACTTCCCCATCCCACTGATTTCCTCAGAGACACCCTGTTCTCACATAAAATAAATGAGAAAAATGATCCAGTTAGCAGGCTGCCTGCAGCATCAAGAGCTAACGCGGGCAGGCTCCCGGAATCTGTGCTTGTCCCACTGCTTTGGCTTTGCATTCCCACTTGAGCTGCACAGAGATGAACACAGGCCTCCCCTCTCCAGCACTGCAGAGGAACAACCTGCATTTGGGATTCTTCAACGAAGTTAAAGTACAACATTCTTAATGGCGGCAACTACGCAGCCGGCCAGACTCTGTCAGCTTCTTCTCCGTGGGTTCCTGTTCTCTGCCTCTTTATGCAACTGCTTTTCTTGTCACTGTCACCACCACGTGCTCAGTGTGGGGTTTCAGTTCTGACGTGACCGACACAGCACTGGGAAACTGTAGCTTCACCCCTAGCTTAGGTGCAGTCACCCAGGAAGGCACCTGCCCCCTTCCAGCCACAGCCAGACTGAAGCAGCAAGACCCCTCATCTGCGGGAACTGAATCCTCTGCCAGGCTTGCCTAAGGGGGGAGCACTCACAACCCAGGACAGACATTTTAACCTCGGCGCTGAAAGTACTCTGGACTCCGGCCTTGGTGAGCCCCAGGGAAATCTAGCTCTGCAGCAGCTCCCAGCTCACCTTGAGTATGCAGGGCGCGGTGGAGCAGGGGGAGGAGCCCTGCCTGCCAGAAGGAGTAGCAGCCATCCACCAGCTTGTTGCACCGGCCCTGAAATCCACCTTCAAACCGCATCTGCCGGCTTGTCACCCATTGCTGAGAATGAGACAGAGATGGGAGAGGCAGTTGTAGACTAAAAGACACAAAAGTCAGCAAGACAAGAGCTCCAGAAGCCAACCCAAAGAAGGTTTTCCCATCTGTCACTTGGCTTCTTGGCACTTAAGTCCTGGGGCTGACTGCTTCCTGCCCTCCCCTCAGGGGAAGCCACAGACACAGTGACACCTTTAAACAGACCTTCTCAAGGCAGCCAACATGGATCTCAACTCAGTATTTAACAAACAACTAACCACATTTTCTCGAGTCCCAAATGGCTTCTGATGCTGAGAATAAAGAAGTCAGTTGGCTTCTTAAGAAGGAAAGTTTAACTAGGAAATGTAAGGCAAGACCACCAGGGGCTCATTTCCAATCATTTTCCCTCTCAGAGAAGCTTCTTGAAAGCAGCCAAGTGGAATTTTGAGCTATATCTCATCAGAGGATCTCAAACTGTTTCTGACTTTTACTTGGCACCTGAGGAAATTTATCCAAGGTCACTAGAGGGACGGGAGCAGAAGCCATTTGTCCTGATTATCAATGACAGCTTTGTCAGGTCCAGCCTCCGCTGCCCTCTCCAGGGGGACCTAGATGGCTAAAAGAAGAAAATCTTTTATTCTGAACCTGTAAAATGGCTTCGGGTGGCACTCAGGGACCACACATGATAACCAGTCTCCCTCCCTTATCTCCAAGTTCTCTAAACACACTCTACTATTGAGATCAAGATAGTCAGGGGTTTGGCCCCTAGGAATGTGCAAACCATCTGGCTAAGCAGATAATGACCTTTCCATTTCCCTCTCTAGCCCGCACGCAGTTCCAGTCACCAGTCCTGGACTTACAGAGCTGCCTGACCAAACTGAAAGGGCACCGAAGAGGCATTTCCCTGGACCTGGACTCTCAGTAGATTGAATGGTCCCTGAGAGTAGCCCCTAAGGAGGACCCTTTGAAGGTGGGCTTGGTGGAGGGTTGTGGAGTAGAAACTCCAGCCCTCCCTTAAGTTAACAGTTCTAAGTGTATCCTTGTCAAGGCAACAGCCACCAAGTCACAATTTCAAATTCTTAAAAGAAAGACATAAAAAATTGCATTGTAACTTCAGGCACTAACATATCCTCATTGGTCTTAAATGAACCAGTGTTTGGTTCAAATGGATAATACCATTTACTGAAGGTAGGCTAAGCATTACTCCAAGAAAGAGGATAGGCACTACAGTGCAGGGGAGAGTGGAGGGACCCATTCATTTTTATTTACCCTACAGATTAAGGGGTTTTTAGTCAGACTAATTTTTTATAGCACCCATGCCCATGGGTTTATTCTGTTTCCCTTGGCTATATAAACTCATAAAATCCTTCAGACATGGGTCCTAGATCTCCCAAAGCAATTGAAGGGGAGACAATAGTTTGGGTAAAAAAGATACTAACATTAATGAGCACTTATTATGTGCTAGGCTATTTATACATGTTCTCTCCTTTAGCCTTCAAAGACTTGTTACCTCTACCTTATAAAGGAAAAAAATTCTAAGCTAAAACAGATTAGCCAATTTCCACAAGGTTATGTGATTAGGAAGTGGTAGAAATGGTGTTCAAACCTCAAATCCTGTCATCACAATGTAGGCACTAGCTAACGACATTCCTTATTTCTGCCAGGGAAATGGGACTTCAATATTTCCTGACTTGTTGGTGATCAGATTTTGAAATGTTTGACGCATGCTTCAGCCCAGTGCACACAGACAGCCCTTTCAGCAAGAACCTTCAAGTCTTTACGAACCTTCATGAAGAATAGTTACAAGAGGCCTCCAAAGGATGAGGACAAAATACTACTGGTTATGGCTCTATGAAGTAAAACACAAACTCTCTAGGAAGCTCACAACAGCTCCACAATGAGAGCCTGACATCTGAATGTGGGGAGAGGAGCTGTCTATCAGTTGTAGCTGGTTTGCTCTGAGGTCAGTGGAGTAAATGCTTCCCACAGAAACCTTCTCCTTGGCGGCTACATGGGTGTGTTTGAACACTAGGTCTCCAACGGTAGTTTAATCAGTATCTCTCTGAAGCTAATGGTTTTCTGAGTTCATGCTGAATATTGGAGTCTAGAATTGAACTCTTGGGCCGCCTTCTCAATTGCATTATTCAGCTCCCCTGTCTCATTTAAATGTAGCTGCTAAATATTCACATAAATTGCTAGGTAATAAAAGTGTCACTATTGAATGCCTCAAAGCTCTTCCCATAGAAGAGTTTTCTCCTAGAAGATTCTTTCTAAAACACACAATAATCTCTAATTTTAGGAGACTGAAGCTGCATACTTCTGGGAAGTATAAGGAAACTACTCTGGCTCATAGCAGATGTCTGGGGGCCTCCAGGATGTAGAAAGTACGGAACAGGAGGGCAGAAAGGCAGGAAGAAGGGAGTCAAGACTGAGAGCAGATGCTCACCGCTTCCACTTTCTGGGAACAGCGCTGACAGCTGCAACTGCTATAGCTAAAGCTTTACCCCAGTACTTATCATGGGTGAACTCAAGGCAAGAACTTTGTTAGCTTTTCCCACAGTCAAACCTCCCAAGGCCTATGTCCAAGTTGTCACATCTCCAGGGACCCGGGGTCTGAGAGGAGGACAGATCAACACACACTTACCAACAAGCTCTTCAAGTTCAAGGAGCGTTCCTTCTTGAGGATGACCAGTGCAGCCAGGCCACAGAAAGTATAGCCGCCATGGGCTTCCATCCCTGGCACCCCGCCAATTCCACCTTCCCAATTCTGACACCTAGAAGGACATTGAAAAAAGCAAGTTGAATGGTCTGTGCCAACCAACAAGTGGTTGGATGTGTATGAGTGCAAGACCACCCAGGCGGCCAAGAGTGAGCTCCCTAAGGCATAAGCCATCACAAACACGAATGGAAAGATGCCAGCTAATTCTCTGTAGGAGATGCCTTGCCCTCAAAAAAAAAAAACAAACCACAAGCAAAAACACACAACCTCAGAAACAGTCTACTTATGTCACATAGACTTCAAATTATTGCTTTTTGGGAAAAAGTTATAAAATCATACACATAGAGACACAAGAGGAAAGGCACATGGAGCAGAGAGACATGTGAAGGGCCTGCTTGCTTCCCTATTTGGATGTGCACCAGGGACTCGGGGGACATGGAAGGAGACACACAGAGCTGAGACGTGTAGAGACATCGGAAGAGACAAGGGTGAGAGAGCCGTGTGGAGACTGACAATGGCAGCCGTTATCTTGAATTATACTTTGCCTTTGTTCCTGTGGTACTACACTTACCTGACCCCTTCTGACTCTTTCCTACAGTTGCCTGCCAGAAGGTGCCTTAGACTTGTGACAAACTTTTGGACCTCGTGGCCCTGCCTGGTTTAACCCTGTTTGGCTGGGCATTTGCCCATGAGGGGATGGGTAATGTTGCACGTTTTATGGGGAAACTATTATCCTTTCTTCTCTTTCTATGCACACTAATCCTATGAAAGTTCTTTCACACTAAAAAAATAAAATAAAATCACTCATACAGTATGATTACCATAGCGTTAAGTTAAAACTGAAAAATAATAGCCAATTCTGGTTATCTTTGAGTACAGGGCTATTGTTCCTTTACTCCATTTTCAAAAAGTTCCTATAATAAATACACACACACACACACACACACACACACACACACATCCATACACATATCTTTACAACTGTACTAAAAAGCTATCTTTTAAATTCTACTTTCCTACATATTCAAATTATTTATTATTATAATTATTATTTACTAGGGATTAGGCTGTAATATTAAATATATTTTCTAGTCATAAAAATATGCATAATCTTTGTACCAGCAAAATACAGTCATTTGGTCATTTCCAGGAACATAAGAAGTTAGAATGTGCCAAAGATTAGACTATCGGAATATTTACCATATTCCTAATCATAACAGGAAAATATTAAAAACAACTCAGAATCTCAACAGTAGGCAGCTGGTTATATAAATTATTGTACTTCTGTATAACAGAATACTACCTAGTTTTTTAAATAATATTATTTGTAAATATTCTAAACACATTTCATAAAAAATGATATAACACAATAACATACTATATGACCTCATTTCTAGAATTCTGGAAAGATATACACCAAAAGAGTAGTTATCTCCTGGTGGTGAACAACAAGTGGACTCTGGAAGTTAGAAGATAGTGGTGGAATGTTTAGAAATTCTGATGGAGTACAAATTATACAGGTTCCAATTTAGAAATCTCTAGCCAAATAAACTATTAAGTGTGAGACTAAAATAAATACATACATGCAAGATCTTAAAAAATGTATCTATTAGGGAGTATGTGCTTCCTTAAAATAAGTAAGCCAAGAGAAAGGAGGGCAGGGACTTCAACAAAAGAGAGAAATAAAGTGAATTTTATGCTGGAAGGAAGTTTCTGGATGCCTGCAGTGTGGCAAGCTAAAAGCAATCTGTCCAGACTAATGCAGAAAGGCAGAGAGTGCTAGGAAGGATAACTGGAAACACACACACACACACACACACACACACACACACACACACACACACACACGAACTGATCCATTACCGGAAGTATTGGGCTGTATTGCGAGTAATAGCTCTGGCAGAAAATTTGGGAATGAATTCATGATACGTAGAGAGGTAATGATTAACACCAGGAAAATAAAAGTTTTACAAAAGAATAATTATGATCATAATATGTCATCTGATTTAGCTGTAAATTATATTGACAGAATAAATAATTTGATGAAAATATGAAACTCAGAATAGAACAATACAGCTAGGATGTAATTTCTTCATAGTGCACGTGTGTCTATTATATCTCTTCTTTTTTAAAATTAGGAAATGTTTAAAGTGTCCAGGCAAGTACAGCAAATAATATAGAGAACACACATTTGCTTTGACGTAATCACACATATTCCAAGTCTTTTTTCTTCTTTTTTCTCCTGTGTAAATATGTAGCCCTCCACTAATCTCATTTCCTTAGCTCTCTTCTCCCCAGAAATCACCACCATCCCGAATTTGGTGTTTATCTTTCCCATGCATGTCTTTATATTACTACATATGATTTTCCCCATAAACAATATTGAATTGTTTTGCATGTTTTCAAATTTTAAGTAAATGTGCTAATCTGTATGTCTAACACCTTTCATTTTACTCATCATCATTTTTTAAATTTATCCATATAGATACATGGAGCTCTAGTTCATTCACATTTAACCGCTTTAATACTCTAATGTGACCATACCACACCTTACGTATCTGTCCCATGCTTATGAATATTTAGTCTGTTTCCAGTTCTGGTCTACAATAAACAAGTCCTATGCTTGTCTCTTTCATGCATGTGTGTAGGTCTCTGGAAGAGTAGAATTATTTAGCTATCAGCAAGGGCATCTTTGAGATATCACCAAATTGCTTTCTGAACTGGTTCATTCATTTAGATTACTACCAACCCTCTACTTAAGTTTTTGTCCTTGACAACTAAACTATAATGCAACATTAAAGAAAATTTGGAAAAAGTAAAGTTTGTGCATTTTTGAAATGCACAATCCTACAACCCTGATACATCTCTTGTGATTCTCTATTCCCTTCCAGTTCTTTCATATTTTCTTTATTTTTTTGACATCTTGACCACCTCTTAGACAAAAGAGGTCTGGACAAATAGCATTCTCTCACCTTGCTATCCATTCAGCAGTGCCCTCAAAGAGGTCTGGAGTGGTGATGTTGGTCAGAGAAGCTACCGAGGTGGCACAATATGCACTCCTGGAAGGACAGAAAGAGAGGGGAAAGGTGTTAAGCTTTAAGGAAGGGCCTAAATAAGGTTCATGGAACTTCCTGGGCAATTTCTCTCTTTGCCTAGGAAGCTGTAATCACCTCCTGCCCTCACTCCTGGCACACGGTCAGTCCTCCTGGGTCTCCAACTGAGAGGTTTGACATTCTATTTGGATAGAGTTGCTCACCGCATGGCATCAGTGAAAGAACATGACATTCTATTCCCCCTACCTCCACATGGTCAAATCTACATCAGAGGAAATAACAGCCACATCATTTCATGTCAAAAGTGAATTTAGCACTTCTTTTGAAAACCTATAATGGTTCCCTAAATTCCATGGTGTCACTCAGGCATTTTGAAGTACCTATTCATTCAGATGTCAGTACTGCTTTAGATCCTGAATTTCTGTCTGTTTATGGCAAGGACATATTAAAGGTTAATTATATCTTTTCTACAAACAGACTCACTCCAGAACAGGCCACCAGCAGTCAGTGACTGCTTAGACCAACAAGAGAGGCAGGAATGGCTGCGCCCTTCACATTCAGGGAGTTATCACAGAACTCAGATACATTCCTTAGGCCTCTAGAGGGAGAAAAGAACTTGATTTCAAGCACCCCTCCCATATAAATACACACATATACACACACACTTCTAAATGAAAAAGTGTGTCTTTTTTTCCAATGTTATCCTACTTGATTTAGAATATGCTTGCTATTCCATTCTGCCAGCCCTAAATCTTCTCAGTACACTGTATTTCAAACTCTCCTATTATGGAAAACATCCACAAACTCATTTTTTTCTTTCTATAGCTTTTCAAATATCCTGCATTTCTGCTTCATTTTATGTTAAAGACAAAAAACTGTTTCTATTGCGATTTAGGAATGCTTTTTCTAAGAATATAAAAGAGAGGGGAAAGAAAGGTCTAGTTTATAAAGACATTACTAAGTCAAACTTACTGAGGTATTCCAAAGAAATCTCTGCAGAAGCTGCAAACATTATTATCCTACCAGCAATTTTACCATACTGCTCACACTGGCCAAAGGCCCAGCAGAGGCAAGGCACACCCGCAGGGCCTGGAAGCATTCAAGCGTTGTGCGCGCCAGGCCAGAGTGTTACCATGGGCTAACTTCGAGGTTCTGATCTAACCTCCTTCAAAAGTATCTGCTCTCGAATCCTAATGAGACCTTGGAGACAGGGAGGGGGTCCACATAAATGGAAGTTGCCTTTCATAAATGCAAGAACCGAGAAGCCAAAAACCACTCGTCCTAGATCTCACATTGAGACACAGAGAGAACAAAAAACAAATTTTCCCTTACGATTTCTTCCTCTCTCCATCCAACCAGTTGTCACATCACTCAAATGTGTCCACACTCTCTACCCTCTTACTGTGCCCCACCTCCAAGTCGCCTTTACTCAGATCCATCTGCTGGGCGATCCCGCTCCCTGTAGCCCGCGATCATATCTGAAAAAGGCATGTGATAGAAAACCAAAGTGATCTTGGTCGGGCTTGCTTATTTCTACTAAATAATCCCAGGAAGTTTTCAAAGCTAAATTTCAAGACTGAGTTTATTTGGTTGGGATACACTGCTGCCCCCTTGTCTGTTGTTTCACTTTCTGCAGGTAACTGAAAGCGTGGTCTAAAGGTATATTTATTACATGCTATATTTATTATTTAATATTTTGGGAGACCACATCCACACAACTTGTATCACAGCACATTGTTATATTTGTTCTATTTTATTAATACTTGTTGTAAATCGCTTACAGTCCTTAATTTATAAATGAAACTTTATCATAGGTACATACGTATAGGAAAAAATAGAGCACACATAGGGCTCATGGTTTCAGGCATTCATTGGGGGTCGTAGAATGTATCCCACTAGACGAGGGAGGGATTACTATATCCCTAAAACAGAAATGAAAATGAAGTGACTGTAAAGGGGAAAAAATCTTTTAACTTTTTCCTTAAGAAAACTCAACATGATGCTGCCTAACCACACTAGTTATACTGTCTTTGTTGGCCAGATACTGGGATTTTGTGACATAATAAGAAATAGATAATTGGTTTTCATCCCGGTTTGTGGCACAGAGATCCTGAAGCCCTCGGACTTTTACTGAGTGACAGGGATGACGGGAACGTCTTGTCCACAACAAGCCTCATTCAACCACAACAGAGTTTATGCTAATAAGGTGACTCCCAGAAGACATGTGACTAGAGGATTGGAACTTTCAGGCTACGCCCCAGTCTCTGGGGAAGGGGAGAATGAAGATGCAGCTAACCACCCAAGGCCAGTGATGGTCAGTGACAATGAAGCACGCTTACATAGCGCACTTCCATTAAAATCCTATGTGAAGGGATTTGGAAAGCTTCTGATGAACACATCCACAGGCTGGAAGGGTGACACACCCCAACTCTAATGGGCCAGAAGTTCCTGTGCTAAGGATCCTTCTATACCTAGCCTTATATATTTCATCTGGCTATTCATCTGTGTCCTTTTAATTTTCTTTATAATAAACTGATAATAGTAAGTAAAACATGTCCTGTCAGCACCGTAGTAAATCACTGAACCTAAGTGGGGGCCACCTGATTTGTAGCCAAACTGGGCAGAAGTGTGGATAACCTGGGGACTTGAGATTGGGTCTGAAGTGGGGTAATCTTGTGGGACCAGGGCCTTAGCCTATGTGGTCTGTGGAAACTCGGGCTAGTTGGCATCAGGATTGTTCAATATGAGGACAAAAACACATAGGGGTGTTAGAAGTGTTTTGAGTTGAGGCAGTATTTCCAACAGAGAGGAAGTCTAATTTCTTCGTTGGAATAGATGGGTTGCAGATAGAAAAAAGACACTTTTATAGAGGTCTTGCAACCTGGAACCTTTTCTCTGCAAGTGTTTTATGCTCCACGTCTTTCATGTGTATTTTCTTCCTCTATACTTTTAAACCAACTATTAAGCCAGAATATTAATCAACTTGTGTAGATGCAAACACATTTACAAGTAGGCAATAAGATGGCTTTTGTAGGGAAGCCTCAGAAAAATGTACTTCTCTAATGAAATAATAAGAAAATGGTATACAACCCCACTGCTCTGAGAAATGACTTATTCACTGAATTCCCCACATACTTTGTATGTAATCCCCTGCCAGGTGAATAAACTACTTGATAGATACATCAGACAATCCTTGAGTGAAATAATTTTCAGCTAAGTGGTTCTAATCTGTTAATGTGATCCTATGCCACGGTACTCCACTGGCCACTGAGGTTTCTGCGCCTCCCCACACAATGCCATCCTGGTGCTAAACACGCCTATGATCTTAGCAAGTTTGTCCAGAAAATATTTACTAAGTCCCCATTGGGTTTTCTTTTCCCTTCTTATGCCAGAGAAATGAAAGATTCTGTCTACTACACTATATAGTTACTACCTGTTATGGTATATCATTTTATACCAAATGTATTTTTGATTTTTAAAACAAAAGCTTTGATTTTGTTTCTGTCCTATTTATAGTAGTTAAGACAATCACATGATGAGGACGCCTGTGCTGTATCTGCAATGCCAGGAACCGTGTCATGGACATGCCATTCTGTGTCATTCCAGGAGACAGAGCAGCGGCTTCCCCGACTTGTTCCCTGATTTTGGCCACTCTAACGGCAGGTAAGTTCTAGAATCGACTGATGCAGCAGCCTGATTAAAAGACCCCACTCACCTCACATCCACCTCACCTCCAACATGCATGAGAAAAGAGCCATCAGGTTGCTTAAGTGAGTACAAGTACTGCAGAAGCTTCTCTCTGAGAAACAAATGGGAAAGAAGCAAGGGACAATGGTCAGTGCAGTGTCAGCGGGCAGGGAGCCCTTGGGGTTCTCTCACTGATGGCTTTGGCTGTACCTGTTAATGACATCATACGCCTCCTCCGTGCCAATGATGCACAGTGCATTGACAGCAGCATATGTAGGTGCCAGGTGTGGGTACTGGCCAGGGCCCCCTCCAAAGCCACCTTCTGGACTTTGACACAGCTCCAGGAACTGACACACACTAGGTACATAGCCAAAGGGAAAAACAATGTCAGAGAGCATTCATTTCAAAACATCAAATTCCATCAGAGACCAGGCCTTTCCAATGCCCTCCTCCCCTTGACCTGGCTCCTGAAAAGGGAAAAAAATCTCTTCTGCCACCTAGTGAATATATATTAAATACAGTCAACCTTTGCGAAAGGCCTGTCTACCCTATTAACAGTTTTGAATGCCCTCCTATTGAGCTTTGTATTTAAGCACTCATCTGATCACGTAGCAAGGGACATAAGGCCAGGCAGAAACAAAGAGCCTTTCGTAAAAGTGGGGCAAGTTTCATGCTACTTGACCAAATCCTTCCGTACTTTTTGCTCAATGTACTACCTCAGATCTCTGGTGCCAGCCCCTTCTCCTTGCTTCTGGAGCACCTCCCTGTCTTTGAAGTTTGCCTCGAGCAGTGGTGGTGCTCATAGGCCCTTCCGACACTAACTACCAGGCTCACCATGAATGTTTAGAGAGAAGTCTTCTCTCTCCCACTGCAACCCACAGCTACTGATTTTCATTCATAGACTGACAAGAAACAAGCTGTTACTGGAGTCGGCCTCCATGGTGAGGAGAACAAAAGAGCTGTGGCTTCTGTCTCTCTCACCTCAACTGTGGCGAGCTTAACTGATTGCTAACCCAGCTCACAAGAGCACAGCTCGGTCTGCGGATTCTTGGAGGACTTTTCACTCTAATCTGAAGAGGCTCCAGTTTCCCTCATTGAGAGAAACTTTACTGAGGATTTGCCTTCAAGTGTGGTATCAGCCTGCCCGGAAGTTACATTCTTGCTCCAAGAGAAACCAAGAGAGCCCCAAAGCTCTTCAAAGAGCCTCTGAAGCTCATGAGGATGACACCAGGGAAGTGCTGGTTATCAAGGAGTTTCCCCCAAGACTCAGCTGGGGCTGCCTACTAGGAAAAGCCTACATAAGAGGACAAGCTGCAAACCCGCATCTTCCTCAGTGCCTAGATGACCTTCTTCCCTGGGTCTTTCATCCCATTCGTTCTTACCCACTGCTGCCAGGGAGACCACATAGATTAGAGTTCAGCTCTACAAAGGCATGTTTATTATTGCTTTCCCATATCATACTTTTGATATGGATTACTTTTGATTTCAGGTCTTCCATTATCTGAGCAGGGACAACAACAGAAAATGCCACTGACTTGCTAATGGAATCCCAAAATCTTCACAGGTTAAAAACAATACATATTTGCTTCTACTTGCCCCTAAAATTTTACTGTAGGAAACAGTAAAACTGAATTGAAACTGAAATTGAAACTTCAATTGAAATTGAAATTGAAACTGATGTTGAAAAGTAGAGAAGGGAAGATAATTCTGGGCATATTTTTTAACAGCAATCAATTTTCATAAGAAAATGCATTTTTCCTTACATATTTTCCAAACCTTCAATTCTTCTCCTATTTCCCAAAACAAATGACTAATCAACTCATGTCTTAACCAAGTCTGGCTACACTAACATATAAAAGTTTTCTGTATCAAAAGCAAAATGGTTCTAGCTGCTATAAAACCTAACAGCACAGAAAAAGTCACCTAGTTATCTATTCCCTAGATAGAATCATGCTGAATGCAACACTCCTGACCCTGCAACCTAAAGTTTGGAATGAGCCTGGATCTGAATGTCCCAGACACCTTTAAATCACTCCTCCATGCCAACCTTCCTCAGCTGACCTGCTGCATCTGACTGTGGGGCTGTGACGGGGCACAGGTCTTGGGTTTTTCTTGACGCTCAGACACATGCACATGGCAGGACATTCTGATCCAGAGGCTTTCCAACTTGCACCTAAAGGAACTGGCAAACTGACCATGAAGCCACCAGCTGTCATTTGCACAATTCTTAGCAATTCAGAAAATCAACAAATGTAAGTTACCAAGTTATGAAGACTACAGCATTGGCAACAGTAACAGTCATCCTTGAGCAGAATGGCTTAGGAGTAGAAGCAAAGGCAAGATGAATGATTTGACACCAGGCTGCTTCTAGTACTAAGTCTTTGCAGTTTCATTCTGTAAAACAGCTTCGGCTTCACGGAGTGGAGAGGAAAACTCCGTCCCTACCTAGCTTATGGTAATGAACCTGTGAGAGACAGGCAGGTTCTCATATGGATTCCAGGACTGCCGGCAGAGTGTGACATGGTATTTAATTCTTCTTCATCAAGTGCAGGCAATCCTCTGGATGCTGCTATTTCGGAAGTGTAATCACAGTCAAAGATAGTAATTTCAGAGAAGGCTTTCTCCATCTTGGCATTATGGACATTTGGGGCTGGGTAACTCTTTATTGTGGGGACCGTCTGTGGAAGAAATTTGGCAGCATCCCTGACATCTACCTACTAAATTAACCTGTAGCATCTGGACCAAAAAATGCCCAGAAGAAAAATGACTAGATATGGTGTCCTCATAGAAAGATATGGGAACAAGTTATATTTAAATTTAAAAATTAAACATGGATGGACCTTGAGGGACTAATACTAAGTGAAATAAGTCAGAAAGAGGAAGATAAATACTATTTGATTTCTATAAATACCATATAAACAAAACAAAACCCTTAGATTCTAACAACAGAATGGTGGTTCCCGTGGGGCTGGAGAGGTAGATAAAGGGGATCCAGTGGAGGGTGGTGGGTGGGAATGGGACCTTTGGTAGTGACGTGGTGTGAGACATGCAGTTGCTGAAATGAAAAACTGTACCCCTAAAACCTATACAGTTTTGTGAATCAATGTGAACCGCAAAAAAAAATTTTAAAGGAAAAATATTTAAGGAGTTATTCAGTGGACAAGCTACTAAGAACCTTTTGAAGGGAATCAATTCAACATCCACATATGAAAATTTGAAGTTATCGTTGGATAAACTTTATAAGATGAAAAGTCCTGAAACAATTTTTTAAAGTTAAAGACAATTTTAAATTTTTTAAATTTCATCTTAAAAATTTTTAATTTAAAAATTTTAAATTTTAAATATTTAATCTTAAAATGTTTAAATCTTAAATTTTTAATCTTGTTTTTTTAAAGAGGACTGATTTTTCTTTCTTTTTTTTTTTAAGATTTATTTATTTGTGCATACAAGCTGGCCAGAGGTGTGGGGTGAGAGGATTCACCAGAGACAGAGTGGGGAGCAGAACAGGCAGATAGACTGAAATACACTGCTGAGGGGAGCAGCGGGCGAGGAAGGAGAGGTCTGCTGCACCATGTGGGAAGCTCCCTGACTGGGGATCGAACTCGTGCTGCAGTGACTCTGGATAGCTTCGTAATGCTGAGACTTAACCTACTGCGCCACCAGGGAGGCCCTAATCTTAATTTTAATTTTTAATCTTAAAAATTCTACAAAAGCAAAAAACCTTACTGTAACGTTGCAGTGTCATTTTCATTTTACCCTGTGTTTTTCATTTAGGTAGCTTTCAATAACAGAACATGGGATTCTCATTAAAGGGTGCTTCCTTCACGGTGAAAACTATTAAGAAAAGAAGTACACTTGGGCTAGTTCCAAAATACTGATTTCTTTTAGGTAACAATATGTATAAATTTGAGGTTACTCTCTTAAGAGAGGTGCACTAAACTCCTTCCTATGAAAGGTTATATTCTTGAAAGGTCTGGACACCAGTAGTAAAAATCTGATCTTGATGGCTTGGGTCAGCAGACACAGTAACTGACAAAAGTGATTTTGTCCACTAGAGGGAACTCAGCTTGTCGTATTGTTCCTAAACAAGTAGAAGCACAACAGTGAACAAAACAGGAGAGAGAAACCTCTGTGTGTGCTGTGCCCGCATGTGATGAGCACTAGGTGGGGAGTGGAGCATCAGGGAAGGAAAAAACCAAAACTCCAGCATTAAGTTCTCTGCCTCTAGGTCACCCTAATATTTATCTATAAAAGGGAAAAAGAAAAACAATAACCTGACCACATTTTCAAAGCATTTCTTTTCGTTGCACAAAATAAATGGAAAGGCAATATACTATATTGGGTAGTCTAAAAGAATAATCCCCATGTTTTATTAGACACCATTAAAAATGGTCTATGTCTTTATAGGTCAGAGCTACCGGGTTCTGTTCATAATGGATATTATCTGCACCTGCTGGCAACAAACCAAAATACATTATTGAAAAGTCTAAATAATTCTTCAAAATGCTCAGAAGAACCATAGATAAAATTTTTAAGGCCACTGTGAAGAAGAAATTCTCAGTCATTCACTATCAAGTGATTCTTAGAATTAGGACAAATCCCCCTTTTATTTTTTAAGTATTCTTTTAATTATAAAGCAATAAGATCACTGTAGAAATTTTAGAAAATGCAAATATGTTAGAAAAGATAGAAGTCACCTCTAACCCAACCATCCAGAAATAACTAATCCCAGCTATGTATATATATCTAGTTTTTCCCTATGCACATAATCATCTATATTTTTAATCTATAAATTGAATCTTTTTAACTACCTTTTTTCACTTAAACCACAAACACCTCTCCAAATTTATATTTTTAATATACAACTATACATTATCTATATTCCACATATATAAATTTAAATGGCTACTGTGTATTTCCTCATATGTACTGTACCAGAATTTGCTTAAATTTTAAGTGCATTTTAAAGCATCCCCTACAGTTGATATTTAGGTTGTCTCCAACTGTTCACTGTGAAAAGTCTCTCAGAAGGATCCTCTCTTCCAATTCAATGTTACACAAAAGCAGTTCTGACACTTCCTCCCCTCAGAAAAGCCTTGCCATTAAGACACAATGGTGGCCTAGAGGTTAAGTCTCAGCGCTGTCACCACCATGGCCTGCATTCAATCCAGCCAAAGAGCTAACCCACATATTGCGAGGCTGACCTCTCTTGTCTCATCAGCTGCGCCCCTTAGCGCTCTATTTCAGTAGATCCACCTATTCTGCTCCCCACTCTGTCTCTGGTGAATCCTCTCACCTCCTGCACCTCTGATCTACACCCCAGTTCTTCTACGAAATAAATAAATAAAATCTTTAAAAAAAAAAAAGACACAAGTATACAACCTAGAAAAATTCAGAATCAATAATGACCCAAGTTCTTCCACTTCAGGAACCCCCTTATCACTATCTTTCCACTTTTACTTCACATTGGACCTCGTCCTGCCCGGGAGAGACGGAAGTGTGCTGGGGGGGGGGGGGGAGGCATCTGTACTTCACTCTCACAGAATCCTCCCATTTCTTTTTTCTTCTCTCATACACTACTTTCTCATTCCTTAATTGTATGTGTGTATGGGGAGAGGCTGGGGGGACTTCCCAAACAATGCACAACCCCCAACTGATATTTCAAAAACACATAGGCCTTCATTTTGAAAATTAGATCCAGAGCCAGAAGCATCGAGGCCTCCTTGTGATGAAGAAGCCAATGCACATTCTTCCTCTGCCTCAGAAACTATCATCCACATCACAAGGGTTAATGGCCTAATTCTTTATTATCTTCCCTATCCACATTCATCACAAGACATCCTGCCCAGGAAGGCAAGAATGAGAGATTATTGTTGAGACAGAATGAATGAGACAATGTCGGGTTCTGTTCTTCTGACCTGACAATGTGACCAAGGCTGGGGCACTGTGACCAAGGAGGGGGCCAGTCTCCAGGCATTCTGGCACAGCTGCCTCTGAGGCTAAGCAAAACAGAAACCTGGCTCAGGGCCACCCCTCCCAGGTGCCCCTCCCACAGGAGCACCTGGATGGGCTCAAGGGAGGTGCTCTCTCTGCGAGAACTGGGGCATTACACCCAATTCCTGGCCACCTTCTGGTATCCCAGACTGGAATAATGATCACTTTCTTCTTAAAAATATAAACTGTGATGAGCTTCTGAGGCTGGGCTTCCACACAGAGAACAGCACCTGCACCAGCAGTTTGGGGAAAATGTTAGTTGCTTGGGTCTCTAATCATAAATCAGGGGGTAGAGAAAATCATGAGTCACAGCATTTGCTACCAAGACATTAACACATCCAGTGCCATGAAGAGCTACACAACCGCAGGCGTTGGTGAGGCTAGACTTCTGTGGAGGTGTTTATGGAAAGCAGAGGCATTTTTGTTCACTGGGTAGGCAAACACTTCCCCACAGAGGTTATTCAAATGCATATTGTACTTTCTGGCAAACTGATGTTTCTGAGAGTTGATGATGAGGATTTTTCTCAAAGACCAGAGTGAAAGCCAAAAGAAAAGGCCATAGAAGAAACCAGAATCCTTCTATTAGGAGTTCAAAGTCTTGTTCTACCCACGAGCTTACAACAGGCTTCTAAAGTGGAGGAGTTTCAGGAAGTTACCGGGGGTCAAGAGAAGGGCAAGAGTTTCTCTGTAGCACTGTTTTTCCATTCAAAATAATATATCGGAAACAGAGCACAACAAAAAGAGCCCCAACCCAAAATATAGTTTCAGAGACGTCCCTGGCCCCCAGAGGCCAGACTCACTCTGTGGCCACCATCTGGGGGATGGGTTCATCTAGCAGTTCCAAGCTGTGCAGGATCCAGTAGCAGAGCCATGGGCGGCTGGCATCCAGGCACTGTGGAAGGGACAGGGGAGAAAACACACCCTGTATTCAGAATCATTCCAAGACACTGCTGACAAGGCAACATCTATCTCAATCTCAGCAGCCTGGCCAGCAGGGAGGGCACCCAATGAACAACAATCAGTGAATGACAGATGCTCTGCTTTGTGGTCTTAGCCAGGAGCTGACATGAGCAGACATGAGGAAAGGACAATGGGACCAAGAAATTTACCTTGAACCCAACGGGTCCTTCCCAGGAGGCATCTAAGGAAGGCTGAGCAGAGGACTTCTCACATGCCAGGAAGTTAAGTGCTGCTATGTCCTCAGTGTAGACCCAAGGAGATAAATAACCTCAAGAAGGGACTCCTGAATTAACTCATTTATTGATTTGATAAATACTTAGTTAAGAACCTACTTGTGCCAAGCACTGAATTAGTTAGTGGGGGCACAAGGATGAATAAAATTCAGTTCCTCTTCTTGAGATTCTTGGGATATAGAATGTGTGTGGTTATCTGTGGAGGAAGAAGGCACTAGACAGACACATAAGTACAGGTATCTTATGTTTTTCTGGAACTAGGCAGAATATAACATGCATATGCTTACACACACACACACACACACACACACACACACACACACAAGCACACACACACCCCTGGATAAATGCTGTAAGGGCAGAAACAGTCCTAAGGGAGCATGTGGAAGAGATTGACTAATTCTGCCTGAAGGAGCTTGGAAAGGCTTCCAGAGGTGCTATGTGAACAGATCATGATCCGAATCCAAGCCATAACCCTTTATTGAAGGCTCAAAGACAGGCAGGCTGGTGTTAAAGACTATATAAATGAGGTCCAGAGAGACAAATTTTTCCAGATTACAAAGATAGTACATGTCAAAGCTGAGACAAGAATCCAAGTTCCTGAACTCCTAATCCAGTGCTCTTTCCATTGGCCCAACTGCCCTCTTCATAAATATGCTGACCATCCCAAACTGTGGCTAAGTCCCCGCCTTGGGGGCTTGCGGGCAGTTGGAATGGCGACCAGAAGGAATCCGGCCTGCCTAGGTTTGAGTCCCAGCTCCTCCTCTCACTAGCTATATATTTTTGAGCCAATTACTTACTCTTGCTATGCCTTTCCTTATCTGTACAAAATGAAGACTTACCTACTTCATGGAGTAGTTGTGAGATAATGGCCAGGATGTTCTTAGGACACTGCTCAGAATTGTCACCTGTTACAGTGGCATGGCTACCTGGACCCTCACCACGGAGGACTCATCGAGGACTGCGAACTGACAGCCTGCAGACCACACAGATACCCACGGGGATGTTGTGCTTGCTCCCTGTTGTGTTTGGTTTGCTTAGCTGGAATTGTTGCAATATTTAAGCATTGGCAGACTCACATAGAAATCTGGATTTTTGACTTGGAAAAGAGAGGGAGACTTGGATGCAACCTTGGGCCTGCATCCCTGGCAGGAAGAGAGTAAAAGCCTGGATCAACTGGTTTGACTCAGTTTCCCCTCAGCCCATTCCTGTTACTTATGCTACCTGCTTGGGTCCAGAGGAATTGAATCAGCCAACTCCCACCATAAATAATCAAATATAGAACCCCCAAATAAAAAGCAAATTAAAAGCATGGTGCTTTGTCCAAAGTGGGGCAGGAAGATTGGCACCCCCTTATTCACATTCACTCTCTGTCTGCCAATCAGCTCCATTCCCAACACCCTCCGCTCCACCACCACTGCCACTGCCCCGCGAAACCCCTCAGTGGAATCCATGACTGAGGAACATGACTTAAAATCAACTCTAAGTTTGAGTATTTTTACAGTGTTAAACTGCAGAGTCGTCTCTAGGATTTATACATTAATCATTTGGTCAGCACAGAAACTAGGTCAGCTTATAGGACAAAGAGTTAGCGATAAACTAGCTAGCTGTCAAGGGGCATCTAGAGAAAAACCAAGTGAACCCCTCAGTCATGAGCTAATGGCAGAAGAAAACCCTACCGCATATACAGGGCTCCACTGGCCTCAAGGGGAGGAGGACAAGACTGGAGGGCCACTGGTTCTGCCCTTCAGGAAGTGAGAGTCCCAGTGCTGTGGGCCCTGGCTCCTGTGCTCCTAATTCCTGCCAAAGCCGCATGGTACAATGAGCAAATCTGCAGCAGGTCAGGCCCCTTTTATATTCAAATAGAAAAGAGGAGAAAGAGCTGGCTGATAATCTGATAGAAAGAGTTCCTGGCCAGTGTGTTTACCTCGTAGGCATCTGTCAGCTGTCGAAGGCCTCTTTTCAGATAATGGAAGTGCTTCTCCCTCTGCAAAATAAGCCTAGAAAGACAAAGAGTTTTTAAACCTAGTTTAATAGCTTATGTTTCCACCACTTCAGAAAATGGGGGCACACACTTGCATATGCACACTGCACCCTCAGTTTCAGAACTTCCCCCAGCCAGAGCAAAGAGGCCAGCATCTGAATGTCCATAAAGTATCTAAATATCGTGCTGGCAAATGTTCTGAGATCCTCTCCAGACAGGTGAGTTTGGGCTAAATGAAAAGCCACAATGAATACACATGACCAGGCAGTAACAAGCCATCCAGAAACTTTCTCCAAAAGCTAACTGAGAACAGGTATCTGCGGCTCCTCATTCTGGCAGTAACTGAAATCTAAGCCTCACCTCCTCGCTGACTTGATTCGCTTCTACCACTCCAGTCATCTCTTCTGGAGTCACTCCTCTGAGGGCTGTAGTTTGTGCCCTGCCTGCCCCTTGGTCATCCTTCCATTATTCCTGCCCTGAAATTCCACCACCCACATGCTGACCCACAGCCCCAGCTGGAGGACCAAGTTTGCATTCTGCAGACAGTGGCCTCCCTGGCAGTTGTGTCAGCAGCTCTGGTTCTGAGATGGAATGTACTGCCCATGGCCACCTGCACAGGCAGGGCGAAGGACGCAGAAGGCCTGTGTGACTTCAGAAGAAAGGGGAAAGAACAGAATGTTAAGACATGCACTGTGCTTGTGATTACAGAAATAAAGGGAAAGAAGAACCATTCTCTTTCTGGTTAGGTAACAATTGCTTATTGAACTTGCACTGTGCTTTGCACAGAATAAGATCAGGAGCGTGGTCTTTACCTCCAATTTGGAACTGGAAATAAATGGCTACAATACAAGGGAAAATGGGTAGGCTTAATAAAGGAAAAAGCATAAGGTATTACTGAGCCCCTAAATGGGAGGAGGGCACCTCATTAAGAAAGTTTGTGTGAAAGATGTAGAATCTGGGTTAGGCAACTTGGGTAGAGGGAGAAAATCTTTACAGGTAGAGAAGTGAGGAGGGAAGATAGTAGAGGGAGGAATGGAATGGAAAGAAAATGGTGCAGTGAGTCCAGAGAACTCCAGCAATGATCGACATGCCCTTTATCTGTGCTAACCACTGGGGGCCACTTACAATGTGCTGGTGGAGCTACACAACCGAAGTGTGTATTTTATCTTGTTGCAACAGGAACTTTGTTGCCACTTTGTAATGAGATGAGGGACATAGCAGGTGTAGAGTAGGTTTGCAAGACAAGACTCTGCAACTTGAGCAGAAGGTCTTGAGCCATTTATTGAAAGCACACAGGCTAGTAAAAGCTGATCATGTGACAATGGTATGAGAAATAAGGTCCGGAGGTTGAGACAGGAATGGGGGACAAAGTTTAACAAGGAACAGGGTAGGGGCATCATGACCCTAATGTCAAGAGACATCTGTGTCTGCAAAGTATGATGTTATCACAGGCAGAGTTATCTGAGACCTCCATGGAGATAGTCACGTAATCAGGTCAACAGCGGCCAAGGCGTCCCCAGGCCTGCCTCACGATACAGGCTATACTCTGCAGATAGTCAAGGAATGCCCTGCTGTGACGTACAGACAGCAAATAGGGCATAGTTGCCCATGAGTGGTCAGCTAGTAGCCGGCTCATAGGAACCCACATTATTTCAATTAATTTATATTTAAACTGCTGCAGGTAGCTAGAGACCACCATATTTGCAGCATAGGTATGAACCATGCAAGAGGAGTGTGGAGAGGGGTTTGGCCTGATATTTTAGGATTGAAAGAGGGATGGTTGAAAAGGCAGCTGAAGCCCTTTTTATAGGGACCTGGGATGCCTGCTGGAGAACTGAACTAAATTTATAGGCAAAGAGAAGTCCCGGAGGTTTTGAGTTGCAAAAAAATAGCCAGTACTTTGCTTTAGAAAAAATATCAAAACAGTATGGTAGTGGAACAAAAACAGAAACTCAGATCAATGGAATAGAATTGAAAGTCCAGAAGTAAATCCATATAAATATTGATAGCTAATTTTCAACAAAAGAAATTATGACCATACACTGGAGAAAAGACAGCCTTTTTAATAAATGGTGCTGGGAAACACGGAGAGATACATGCAAAAAAATAAAGCAAGACCAATATTTAACACTATAAATGAAAATTAATTCAAAATGGATTAAAGATTTCGACTGAAGAACTGAAACCATAAAATACTTAAAAGAAAATATAAGGGACACATTACAGGATGTCTACCACAAAGATGTATTTGGAAATACAACCCCAATAGCAAGCAGGAAAAAAAGCAAAAATAACAAGTGGGACTATATCAAACTTAAAAGCTTTTGTAAATCAAAAGAAATCATCACAAAAACAAAAAGGGAACCTACAGAATGGGAAAAAACATTGGCATACCATACATTTGACAAGGGTCTAACTCCAAAATTTACAAAGTACTTACACAATCCAATAACAAAGAAACAAACAACCCAGTTAAAAAAGGGGCAAAGGACCTCAATGGACATTTCTCTAAAGAAGACATTCAGATGGCCTACAGACATGAAAAAATGTTAACTCACTTATTGCAAGAGAAATGCAAATTAAAATCACACTGAAGTACCACCTCACCTCTGTGAGAATGGTCCACACAAAAAAGAACAGAATTAATAAATGTTGTCAAGGTTGCAGTGAAAAAGGAACTCTCATTCACCATTGGAGGGAATATAAGCTGGTACAGCCCCTGTGGAAAACAGTATGGAGATTTCTCAAAAAAAAAAAAAAATAGAAATCCCATTTGAGCCATCAATCCCACTATTAGATATTTATTCAAATAGCATGAAAAATCAAATATGAAAAGAAGTACACCTATGTATATAGCAGCACCATTCACAATTGCCAAATGATGGAACCAGCCTAAGTGTCCTTCAACAGATGAATGGAGAGAGAAACCGTGGCACATATATTCAATGAATATTACAGAGCTATGAAGAAAGATGAAATGGTGGCATTTGGGCCAAAATGGATGGATCTTTAGGTTTTTATGCTGAGTGAAATCAGTCAAAAAGTGAGACAGATTTTGGATTGTCTCACTTGTCTACAGAATATAAATACCAAAAAAAAAAAAAAAATAGAAGATAATGGGAGAATGGTTACCAGAGGGAATAGGGGAAAGGGTGTAGGATAGGAAGGCAGATGGGGTATGGGTACCGGTGGTTTGATGGAGGGAAAATAAAATGATCTGAGAGCAGTAGGTATTTGATTTGTATTGACACACTGGACTAAATGAAAGCACTTAGTTGGAGAGCGATAAGGTAGGAAGACTGGGTAGGATGTTAAAGGCAACCAGTTGGGGAGTACTTAGAGTTCTTAGGGCTCAAACTACATAGCTTGGTGACCCAGAATCTGCTGACTTCACAGGAAGTACATATCAAGCACACTTGGAAACACATGTGAGACACGGGAGAGGGACGCAGGTGATCCAGACAGCCTAGGAAGCATTCATCTGTGCACAGGTGACAGGAGAGAACAGAGAGAAAAGTCTAAATGCAGAACTGGATGCAAAGTGTAGGGTAAATGAAGATAACCGTGCTTTTATGCCATTGGCCTCTGTGGCTATCTCCTGCAGCCTTGATCTTGTTAACATACAAGGCACGTGGGTGTGGGGCACACATGCCTGATTATGGACACTACACTAAAAGCTTGGAGGAGGACAAGGAACCAGAGGAGAAAATATTGTTACCCAAGCAGGAGGACAAAGGCAGCGTGGTGTCACAGGCAGTACAGGAGAAGAGAATTTCACAGAGGTACTTAACAGTGGTAAAGGCTGCAGCAAGACTGAGGAAAAGAGGACAAGCCACAAATGGCTGATGGCATTCCAGGTAGTTGAGGGAGTGGGGAGGGGAGATTGCAGACTGCAAAGAAGAGGAGAAAGCCAGACTGATTTCTCAAGTCTGACTTCTCAAGGGCCCAGTGAGCACCCTTTCTATACAGGCCGAGTGTCCAGCACTGAGGCAGATGCTGTCTCTGCTCCCTAGATGTTTTGCAACCTTCCCAGGCCAGGTAGGCTCGTTGTTAGTTCCAGCAATTTAAAGGATTTTGGAGCCCTTGGCATCATTTTCACAGGGTTTAATGGTGAGCAGGGGAAACAAGCCAGCAGGGAGAAAGCAACTTGAGACCCTTCCCCAGGGTGACACTGGTCTTTTATCCGCTCCCTCCGAGGTGCAGGTGTGCAGACTTGCACATGCATGCACACACCCATGCTCAGGTGTCCATAATCAGGCATGTGTGCCCCACACCCACATGCCTTGTATGTTAACAAGATCAAGGTTGCAGGTGACAGCCACAGAGGCCAATGGCATAAAAGTACAATATCTTCATTTACCCTACACTAGAGCTATGATCGGAGGTGGACACAGACAAGTCAAAGGCAATTACAGTCTTATCTGACAGGTGCCACGATCACGGAAGACTTGGAAGATCAGAACAAGCTTCCGAAAGGACACAGCATGGAGGCTTAGACCTGAAAGACATGAGTCAGCCAGGCAACAGGAGGGGACGGGGAGGGTATTTCATGGAACACTGTGGCACATTCAAGTAAGTGCAGTGTGGCCGGAGCAAAAGCACAGGGCAGTGAGCAGTGTGGAGTCATGCTGGAGAGGTACAGACATGTCAGATTGTGCAGGAGTTGTAAATGCATTGGGCGTTTGATTTTAAACCAAAAAGCAAAGAGAGTCATTGTGTTACAACAAAGATGAGCCTTGGAAACACTATGCTAAATGAAAGAAGCCAGTCACAAAGGACCATATGTGTGATTCCATTTATACACAGAACAGGCAAATCCACAGAGACAGAAGTTGACTTAAGTGTTTGCCAGGGAACTGAGGGGTGATGGCTAAAGGGTACAGGATTTCCTTTGCGGATGATGAGTTCTAAAATTCTATGTTGTGATGGTTGCACAACTCCATGAATACACTAAAAGTCACTGATCTGTATACTTTGTGAGTGAATAATATGATAATGAATTATACCTCACTAAAGCTATTGCCCAAAAAATAAAGGCAAAAAAAATTTAAGGGAATCACTGAAGTATTTTTAAGCACAAGAAAGATGTGGTCATATCTGTATTTTCCGGGCCACACTAGCTAATATAGTATCGGTCACACTGATGGTGATAACAAATTTTTTTTGAAAACACAGTATAAAAGCTCTTTAGGACAAATCACCTCACTCCAGGACAGGATATACATTTCACAGTCTTAGAGAGTGAGAGAAATCATTTCTGTAACGGGGAATGATGGTAGAATGGGCCTACATTCTATCTCAGCCTTGAATTTCAGCTAAGTCTATGGACTGTGGCCCTAAAAGGCTGGACAGGCAAAAGCCTCTCTCAGCATCATTCCTGGCTTCTTGGGATCAGTGCGAGGTCGGTGATCCTGGGAGTGTGTGTGAGCCCATCAAATCTGATCAACATCACCATCTCAGAAAAACAAGCCAGGGCATCCTGACTTATTGCTAGTACCTGGATATTCACTTTAGCAAAGAATGAAGATCTATTTCTGCACCATTAGGTCAGGCTTTTAAAATTTGACTACCAAAATGTTAAATATTGAAACTGTGATCATTTAAAATTCTGATAAACGTTCAGGTTAATTCTTCCAGGATACTTATATACTGGACGCTCATCCTATGATAGGGAAGTTTGGTCTCTACCAAACTTCTACTACTTCTACTATTGTGTTGATTCACAGACTCAGCCATCCAGCCAAATGATGTCACTAATATTAATTAGCATGCTATGACATAATATGATAATTAGCATCCTTTAAAGTACTCATTTTCATAGGTAACAATGATAAAATGGGAAATGTTAGATTCTTGAAATAAACTCGGAACCCTGAAATATTCTGTGTCCACAAAGGCTCCAAACCCAAGAGGAACATTTTTGTTTTCCTCCCACACCTGACCTAAGACCTATGAATCAGGGAATTTTACTCTTTTACTGTACTCTGCTACCAGCCCCGAACACAACAGCTTCTTCTCCCAGATTATGTTCTCCCGTTCTCCCTCACATCTCAGTGAGAATAAAAGTTCAAGAGCTCTATTTTGATGGTGAGTAAAAAAGAGTGGCCCATGATCAAAGGTCCCTTTGGAAGCACAGGACACGTCCACAGCCTGCAGACAGTGTGTCAGGTTAGTCACAGCGGGGGAGAGCCCCTGCTCTCCACAAAGCCCCTCCTGAAGCAATCACATCCCTCACCATCACCAAGTCCTGCAACCTCTGGGTAAGTTTAGCCCATAAGAGGCAGAGATTTCATTCTCCCTGAGCTTTTTAACAAGCGATGTCATCTGCTAATCTCCAGCTGTGGCTCATGACAAAACCACTCATTATTGAGGCTGAGCTTTGGGTTGTTTCAGAGACTTAGTTTAGCAATTTGGGGAAAGAACCTCTAGTTGGTTTATATTTTCCTTCCTCACGGAAGAAAGATGAAGATAACCTTCCCATGCCCATCTTTCCCTTTTTCCAATTACCTTTTCCACTGGCTTACTGCCATGGCTAATCAGAAGTTTCTAAAAGCAATTTTTTTTTTTGCAAGGAAATAGTGGAAAAATAGAATGGTGGTTAAAAAAAAAAAAAAAGGACACAAAACTAATTCAGGCTAGAACCATTTGTAATGTTCCAGTAAGTAGAAGTACCAAGAGGCTGATTTGCCAGGAGCTAGTCTATTAGGTCTCTGGAAACTGGAGACATGATAAGTGGGTTGGCTGGACGTCAGGCCCTTCAGCTTCTCATCCAGACTGAATCAGCCAGCAGCCTAACTACAATTTGTGCAGAGATTATCAAGGAAAATGGATGTATCATTAAAATAAAATGATGGCACACATCATTTTGGGCTACTAGTCAGCCCTGATGGCTGGAAGTTTTGGTGGTTTCAGAGAAACAATTTGTGACTAGAAGAGAAATGATAACCAAAGAATGAAATAACCTTGTGAAAATCTAATGCGATATATTATGAAACTGTGAGAAAAAAGAGAAAATAAATGTTCAAATTAACCAATTTTCTACTTAAAATCCCCTTTTTGGAATTTCAGACATCAAAGAAATGAGACTTCAACTTGCTTAGCGCCAAGAAAAACAAAAGGCAAATATTTTATGTGAAATTTTATCCTTGAGATCTGCTGGACAATTACCAATAAGGGCCAGGCTGGGAGAAACTCAAAGGTCTCAGATTTTCCCAGTCAAATCATAATACAGATCACAGGAATCCATCTTTTGCCACCCCCTGGACTTCACATCTGTTTCAAAGTGTAATATGAAAAAGAAGGATCTGAGAGTTGTGATGTGATCTGAGAAATGAATCACAATTATGCAGCTAAAGCCTGGACTTTCTCTCGTCCTCAGGCCTCAGAACTCCTGTCTCAAGGGGTAGTCCCATGTACCACGTGATGTCTCCACGCAGGTGGAGCAGCTCCTCCAAATATTATTCTAATACTATTAGAATAATAGAGGAGGGAGTTAGGGTTACAAGCATATCCAGGTAACCACAAGGCAAAGAAACACCACTCTCCCAACAGATTTATCCCTTTTGGTTACATAAGTTCCAGGAGGAACAAGAAAGTCTCCAATAGGAGGAGGTATATCCAGATCCCCTCAAACTCCTAACCACAGCTTACCTTGGTACAAGGTGGTTGAACTTGTAAGAACTGAAGACCTCTTGGATCTTTTCTTCTACTTTTGCCTGGTAAGGATGCAAGAAATAGGAGAAAAAAAATACAGATGAGACCTCTATCAACTATATCTTCTACAAATGCCCATTAGCTAGAGCTGTTTGGTGTGGTTTATACGTCATGGGATTGTAAGACTGCATTCAGGGTCTCTACAGGATGACATGCTGAGGACAAGGAGAGAGAGAGTGAATGTCCTGAGCCATGCCAGCATCACAATCAACTTCTCCAGTCAAGAAATCCATAATATCCAAACTGATGGTAGTTTTGGAGTTTGGCTCCCCGGCACCAGTTACTTAGGGAGCAAAGACATACATTTTTCTTGAAAGATTTATTCTTGCATACTCTATAAAGTTGTTTGGGTGTTCATTAACTGGTCATTCTCAAATACACAATTCCTCGTACAATGAAGGGGCATAATTCTCATTGTCCGATTCAACAGTTTAAATGCAAATTGAACTTTATTAAAATCTCCCATGGGATTTGTAAGAACATCTGGTCACACACAAAACTTCACAGTACCAAAAAACAAAGGATCTCAGAAAGTCAGGTTGCAAAAGAAACCAGATCACCTGTCTCCTCTGAAGACCACACCAGAATGTGGTTACACAGTACAGCTTCTGTAAGGAAAGGGTATGGTAACGTGGGAGGGGGTTGGTAATAGGATACAGGCTTCAACCTTCATTAGCATTCTGCTCTTTTATGGTGAGGCATGTCCTAGTTGAGATTTCAAGATACATAATAATATCCCTACTGGAAAATTTAAAAAATGTATTATTTATTTCTGAAACACCCACAGAGTTAGAACTTCTAGTTCCCTTTGACAAGTGTGCAAGAATTATTTGTGATGGAGGAGCAGTGATGTGAATAATCTTAAATGGCAGCAAATCTAAAATTCATTTATATTTGGTTTTAGGATACGCTTTTGTATGTGTCTTTCAACGTGAGTTTGAGGGATGATCTGGCTAAGAATTTACAATACTTCAAAAAGTAGACTGAAGTCACTGTGAGAATCTGACTCAAGAGGAATAAGAAAGTTGTCCCAGATTCTTCATAATTCTTTTTCCATTCTAGACACTCACGTGAGACTAATACAAAGCACCAGCCTAAATGGAACGCAGACTGCATTTCTCAGACATTCCTTCCTTGGCTGCAAGCAGAAAAGGATAGAAAAATATATAAGAAACATCTGTCAGTAAGATCACTGAATAAAGATTTGCCTATACTATGCTGTTAGAGCTAAGTGAATTGATGAATCCTGAATGAAGCAAAACCTAGTGGGAGGAAAACATACTTCCTTTGCCCAAACACAAGCAGATTCAAATCCATATGACTGAAAAATATTCAGATGCTAATGAATGAGCCCACCTTCTCAGCATCCTGACACCTAGACACTTAGGAAGAAAGGTGTCTTGCTTCCAGTCAAGAACTCCTGGGCCTCCCTGGTAGCACAATGGGTTAAGTCTCAGGCTATTAAGCTATCCACAGCCACTGCAGCACAAGTTTGATCCCCGGGCAGGAAGCTAACCCACATGGCTCAGCAGACCCGTCCTGTCTCACCCACTGCTCCCCTCAGCAGTGTATTTCAGTCGATCTGCCTTTTCTGCTTTAC
>PVIJ01000635.1:143455-263760 GCA_004024925.1 Scalopus aquaticus
CTGTCTCTGGTGAATCCTCTCATCACCCCACACCTCTCGCCCAGTTCTTGTATGCAGAAATAAATAAATCTTTTTATATATATATATATATATATATTTTTATTGTTATTTATGTCTTTTACATTTTGTATTCCCCCTGGGTAACCCACCACCAATTCACCCATGATCCATCTCCGTAGTCCTTTGTGTTCTTTTCTACTCCATTTTGTGCCCTTACCCTCTCCTCCCCCAGCACCCCCCCCCCATCTGCTGAGTGTCTCTTATTTGGTTTCCTTATAGTCCTGTTACAAGTGAAACCATTCGATATTTTTCTCTTTCTGACTTATTTCACTGAGTATGATCCCCTCTAATTCCGTCCATGTTGCTGCAAATTGCATGTGTTTATCTTCTTTGAATACTGAATAGTATTCCATTGTGTATATGTACCACATGTTCTTGATCCAATCATCTATTTTTGGACATCTGGGTTGCTTCCATACCTTTGCTATTGTGAATAGTACCGCAATGAACATACGGGTGCATGTATCCTTTTGGATTAGTGTTTTTGTGTCCTTTGGGTAGATTCCCAAAAGTGGTATTGCTGGGTCGTATGGAAGCTCCATGTTGAGCAGTTTGAGGAATCGTCATACAGCTTTCCATAGTGGTTGGACCAGTTTGCATTCCCACCAGCAGTGTAGAAGAGTTCCTTTTTCTCCACATCCTTTCCAGCATTTGCTGTTGCCTTTATTTTTAATGTGTGCCATCCTCACAGGTGTGAGGTGGTATCTCATTGTGGTTTTGATTTGCATTTCCTTGATTATAAGTGATGTTGAACATTTTTTCATGTACCTGTTGGCCATTTGCTTTTCTTCTTTAGAGAAGTGTCTTTTTAGCTCTTCTGCCCATTTTTTGACTGGGTTATTGGCTTTGTTTTTGTTGAGTTGTGTGAGTTCCTTGTAAATTTTTGTTATCAGTCCTTTATCGGATGTATTGTGTGCAAATATCTTTTCCCAGTTGGTAGGGTGTCTGTTAGTTTTGGTTAATATCTCTTTTGCTGTACAGAATCTTTTTATTTTGATGTAATCCCATCTGTTTATCTTGTCCTTTACGTCCTTCGCTTTGGGGGATGTGTCTTTAAAGATTTTGCTGAGATGTATGTCATGTAGAGTTTTGCCTATATTTTCTTCTATAAATTTTATGGTTTCAGGTCTTACATCCAGGTCTTTTGTCCATTTTTTTTTTCATTTTGAGTTGGCTTTTGTGCAGGTGTGAGGTAGTAGTCTAGCTTCATTTTTTTGCATGTGGCTGTCCAGTTTTCCCAGCACCATTTATTGAATAGACTGTCCTTGTTCCACTGCATTTTCTTTGCTCCTTTGTCAAAGATTAGTTGTTCATAGATATGAGGCTTTAATTCTGGGTATTCTATTCAGTTCCATTGGTCTTTGTGTCTGTTTTTGTTCCAGTACCATGCTGTTTTGTATGCATAAATAAATAAATCTTAAAAAAACAAAACTCCTTAATAAGAAGCCTTATCCTCAGCACCCACTTGGGCAACACAAGCAGCCCAGTACTAGAGGAGGAAAATGGAAGTTAAGTTCTAAACTAAGATACATGACAGAAACATACAGGTATGCCATTCCATATAGCAGAAAATACTTAAAACATTTCCAACAAACGGCCATTTCTCTTTGGATTTCCTAACCATCATTCTTCAGAATGAACATGTGATATTTTCATGCAGTTAGTAACTAACTCATGACTGAAAATATAATTTAAGAATTCTAATAAATATCTGAGTGTTAAAGGTCAGCTGCTCAGAATAATATGCAAATAATTCACTTTATTTTCGCTTAAAAACTGGTGTATTTTTCTGAAATTTCATTGAGGTATAATTCACAAACCATTCAATTCATCCATTTAAAGTGTACAATTCAAAAAATAATAAAGTGTATGATTCAATGGCTTTTAGTATATTCATGGAGCCGGGAATCCATCAGCACAATCAATTTAAAATATTTTCACTACCACCAAAAGAAAACCAGCACCCCTTAACAGTCACCCCAAATCCTTATCCTCCTCAAGTCCTATCAACCACTAATCTACTTTCTATAAATCTATAAATCTCCCTGTTCTAGACAGTTCACATAAATGGAATCACTGACTTCTTTGACTTGGCATGTTTTCAAGCTTCATTCATGTGGTAACAGGTATCAGTAATTCATTTGCTTTTATTGCCAAGTAATATTCCATTATATGAATATGCCACATTTTATTTGTCCATTCACAGCTTATAGGTATTTGCTTGTTTACCACTTTTGGGGCATTATGAATAGTGCAGTATGAACATATAAGTTTTGGGATGGATATATGTTTTCATTTCTCTTAGGTAAGATACCTAGAAGTAGAATTGCTGGATAATATGGTATCCTCTATGTTTAAATTTTGAGGAATTGCCAGACTGTTTTCCAAAGTGACTGCACCATTTTACATTCCCATCAGCAGTATAGAAGGGTTCAAGTTTCTTCACATCCTTAGCAATGCATACTATTACTTACATTTTTCATCATAGCTATTCTAGTGGATATGGGGCAGTTATCTTGCTGTAGTTTTTATTTCATTTCCCTGAAAGTTAATGATATTGAACATATTTTTATGGGCTTATTGGCCATCTGTATATCTTCACTGGGGAAGGTACTTCATACTTCAAAATTGTTTTGTTAATTAGTGATTTATAATAGTTCCTTAGATATCCTAGATACAAATTCTTTATTAGAAACATGCTTTACAAAAATTCACTCACATTCTGCGGGTTTTCTTTAGGATCACCTCAGAGCACATGGTATGGTTTTTAGAGCACAACTTAAAAAGCAATACTTAGCAATGAGCTTACATTTTTGTTGACAAAAAGTAATGGATTAATATAGAAATTAAGTATTCACCCAGGGAGAGAAAATCAAAGTAATCCCCCAAACATTCGTTCTTTTTTGCCTCCCCTTCTTCCCACACAGCCTCTAGTGTTATAAAAAAAAAATTAAGTAAATTTGTTATTGGTATTGGGGAAGAGAGGAAATTTCCCTTATTACTCTGGGCTCTTCTTGGGCTTGTTGAGTAATAAAATTAACATCAGACAGACTAGTTGGAGAAAAATAACAAACTTAATTACATACATATGGGAAATTCACATACATACGAATTCCAAGATTGAAGAGGAAAAATGGGGGTATATATCCTGAGCTAAGGTATGTGAAAAGGGCCCTGGGCTTCAAGGAGAGAGGTAAGATTTATGCATCACTTTATGCAAAGTGCATAAAAATAACTCACATGATAAGGAGAGTGTGACTCATATGACAAAGACCAGATGTTCTATAACCCTGGTCAACACTGAGATTGTTACTGACTTAAAAAGGCCCTAATCTGTAGTATCTTGGTGTGCTGAACATGAATACAACCCTGAAAATTTTTTATTAGCTCTCGTTTTGAAGATATTTCCTATGTATTCATTTTTGATGTTTCATCGTATAAATTTATACAGTAGACTGCAACAACATCCTCAATCAGCCTAGAATGATGTAATATTGCATTGCATTGCATAATACCATCATGCACACATCATCCAGAGTTGATTGCATCATTTTCTGATGCAATGCAATACTACTGCCAGGCGGCTGCTGAAGTAAGCTGACATCAGCAGTGCACTATAGAATGCCCTGTAGGTTGAGTATTGAAAATATTTCAGGCTTTGTGCGAGACAGCTGAAGCTACTGTTCCATAGAACTGTTATTATTTTATCCATTTAGGCACAATACAGAACAGTAATGCCTCAAAAGTGCGTTAAGAGCATGGACAATTTCTGCTCTGTTTGTGGGGAAGTAACATTTGCCAACCAGAAGAAAAGGATCACTTCTCAAGTGAAGAAGGCTTATCATCTTGACTTCAGATGCAAGGCTGGTGACCAAGACAAGCCTTGGGCCCTGCATATAAGCTGTGCTACATGTACAACACAGCTTTCATGGTGGTTCAGTGGCAACAGACCATCAATGCCATTTGCAGTCCCCATGGTGTGGAGAGAGCCAAGCAACCACATAAAAGACTGTTACTTCTTCTTGGTTCCTCCTCTTTCCAGAGAAATAATGAAGCAAAAGAAGTCGAGAATAGTCTACCCAAACATTCCGTCTGCATTGAGACCAGTTCCACATGGTGAGGGACTTCCTATTCCAGAACCTCCAGCAGAATATTCTCTTGATTCATCTGATGAGGACATACAAATTGATAGGAAATGACTAGTTGCATTTCAGTAACATGACTTTTGTAAAAATTTATTGACCAGTGTAATTAGATGCTTGTCCTGCCACATAGAAAGTTTTCTCTGATAGAAAAGTTATTTCTGGTAAAATCCCTAATTCTGGCTAATACCCCTAATTCCATTCTTTTAGATAGTTAAGGGAGTAAGGAAAGTTTCTTGTGAGCCCAAAGGGCCTCCACTGACTTCAATTTGAACCAATACATTGGCCAAAGTGACACATTTTTTCCTAGGGAGGTCTATCCATCACTGGGAAGATGCAAGCATTCTTTGGATGCTCTGATTTAGAGTAGAAGGAAAGGGGGGAAAGCTAGTTGTAGAAACGTGCTAACACAGTAGATTCGAGGCTGCTATCTTTAGAAAGGCCTGTTTGAATGGTTGATCCTTGGTTTGGCATCTGGGTACCTGGATTTCTGGAGGGTTCCACCATTCCCAGAACTGAGAGGAGTAACTCACTGTGTCTAACCTATAAAATAATTGGTTTATGCTGAACAGCTACTTTCCTTCTGGGAGCCTGGAATTTTGAGAAGTGCTAGGCAGAAGTTGCCCCTGTGACCATGAGGCCACATGAACACCATGTCTCTAAGGAGCTTCCCTGGCCGACAACACTTTGCATGTGTTGTTTGTTACAGTTCAGCGCTGGAGGAACTAAGCATGTCCTGTGTGACTCCCCCGGGAGAAGACTCTTGGAAGCCCGTGCTAGTTTCCGCCAGACTTCACCCTGGGATCCTTTTTTCCCTTTGTTGATTTTGCTTTGGTGCCTTTTGTTGTCATAAATCATGAGCACGAGTATGACAATATGCTGAGTTCTCTGAATCCTTATAACACCTAGAGGTGATCTTGGGGTACCCAACACATTAGGAGATTTAGAAATTTAGCCTTTGGTACAATTAAAGGAAGGAGTCACAACAACTACATCATATCTATAACTAAGATCTATAATTACATCTCTTTCTAAAAATTGATGAAATAAAAGAGAATTGAGGTAACTATTTTAAAAACAGTTACCAAAGTCATGAAGAACTCCGAACACTATATAGTTCTCAAGTCAGAATTCAAAAACACAAATCAGCTTAGATACAGGGATGTGTAAAAAGGTTCCACTTTCCCTGCTCTCATTTTATCTTGAATTTCCATGCTTCCTATCTATCCCAAAGGAACAGACTATTCTATTCTGGTCTATCTCCTTTCTGCTTGAGAACCCCCACAGGCAAGACAGTTACCTACTGAGTACAATACAAACACTGCTTAACAGCTCCATAACAACAGATAATTTTCTTTTGCATAAATAGCAAAGGTCCCATAGATTCATTTCCCTTGGGTACAGGGCACACAGTTCATAACCATGTTAATGAAAGTGATACAACAGCTCTCTTGGGAGGAGGGTGACAGCCTAAAGCATCTGATCTGTATCAGAAACATTGCTACCTGAAAAGTTACAAGAAAGATGAACAGGATCAGTCACCAGAAGACTCAGTCCCAAGGGATTAGCTCTTCAAAAAATCTGAAATAGTCTGAAATGAAGGAACTTTGGTTTGATCAACATACACTACACACACACAAATACACACACACACACACACACACACACACACACACTCTGTGTGTATATATAATATATATAAGGTATATATATCTTATATATCTCATATATTGCATATATAATACACACATGTATATATAATGTTGGGACAACTGGGGAAATTAAAAACTAGATATTAGATGATATAGAATTATCTTTTATTTTCTTAACTGTGATGTCATAGTTCTTATGCAAAAGAATGTCATTCTTAGGAGATGCATTCTTTATTACTTTGTCTTCATCTTACTTTCAAAGCTTCAGAAAAAAATTATTCATATATATGTACATACACACAATGGTGGAAAAACTGTCCTACCTATATTATCCATCAGGTTATCTCCATCTAATTCCAACTCTGTAAAGATAGAAAATAATGTGTAGAAAACTGATAGTAACACAATTTATGTCCACAAAATGCACATTAGAGTTAGCAAAATGCAATTAATTTCACTCAATGAATACTGACCAGTTTTGAATCCATTCATAAAGTCATTTCAGCATTTCTTATCTGACTATAAAATCTGTGGTAGTTTTAGTCCTCTTCTGAAATGGCTGTGATATCTTTCTGGTCCCATGAGTTAAATTAAATCGTTGATGTGTTCACTGTATATTTGTATGAGTAACACGTATATATGTACACACACATATATTCACACATGCATACACAAGCCAGCTCCATAACAACAAAGTATAAGATGAAGCAGAAAGTGCTGGTATAGAAGCTGTAGCAAGTTATCCAGAAAATCAAACTAAGATAATCAATTAACATGGCTACACTAAACAACAGATTTTCAATGCAGACAAAAGTCTTTTATTAAAGAAGATGCCATCTAGAATTTCCATAGATAGAGAGAAGTCAATGTCTTGCTTCAAAGTTTCAAAGGACAGACGGTCTTGTTAGGGCTAGCGCATCTATCTAGTGAAGTCAGTGCTCATTTACTATTTCGAAAATCCCAGGGCCCTTAAGAATTTGCTAAATTTATTCTGCCTGCACTTTATAAATGGAACAACAAGGCCTAAATGACAGCACATCTGTTTATAAGATGGTTTACTGAATATTTTAAGCCCAAAATTGAGACCTGCTGCTCAGAAAAAAAAACTTTTTTCAAAATATTATTGCTTATTGACAATAAAGCTGGTCATCTAAGAGCTCTGATAGAAATGTACAAAGAGATTAATATTTTCATGCATGCTAACACAATATCCATCCTGCAGCCCATGAATCAAAGAGTGATTTTGACTTTCAAATATTATCATGTAAGAAATACATTTCATAAAGTTACAGCTGCCATAGACAGTGATTCCTTTGACGGATCTGGGCTAAGTAAAGTGAAAACCATCTGGAAAAAATTCACCATTTTAGATGCCATTAAGAACATCTGTGATTCATGGGTGGAGATCAAAACAACATTAACAGGGCTTTGGAAGAACCTGATTCCAAACCTCACAGATGACTTTGAGGGATGCAAGTTTTCAGTGGAGAAAATAACCGCAGATGTGGTGAAAGTAGCAAGTGAATGAGAATTAGTGGTAGAGCCTGAAGATGTGACTGAATTTCTGAAAACTTACCATAAAAACTTAAATGGATGGAGGAATTGGTTTTTATGGATGAGCAAAGAATGTGGTTACTTGAGACAGAATGTACTCCTGGTTTAGATGTTGTAAACATTGTTTAAATGACAACTAAGGATTTAGAATATTATAGAAACTTAGTTGATAAAGCAGGGGAAGGGTTTGAGAGGATTGCCTTCAATTTTGAGAGATATCCTAATGTAAGTAAAGTGCTATCAAATAGCATTGCATGCTACAGAGATCTTTCAAGACAGGAAGAGTCCATCAATGTGGCAAGCTAGCTTCTTTGCTGCCATGTTTTAAGAAATTGCCACAGCCACCCCAACCTTCAGCAACCGCCACCCCAATCAGTCAGCAGCCATCAACACCAAGGCAAGACTTGCCCAAGAAGATTTCAACTTGTTAAAGGCTCAGATAATGAGCAGCAATTTTTAATAAGAAAGTATCTTAAGGTATGTCCATTGTTTTTTCAGACATACTGCTATTGCATCTTAAAAGATTACAGAATCGTGTGAGGATAACTTCCATGTGCACTGGAAAAAAAAAAGTTGTGTGACTTACTTTATTGTGATATTTGCTTTACTATAGTCTGGAACTGAACTCAGAATCTCCAAGGTGTGCTAAGTCTTTAAAGAATATAATACAAACTAAGATTATATATTAGTACATATGTCTATATACATGATATAAACTAAAATGTGCATTAGTTTGTTTTTCAACAACAGTGTTAGGGTAGGGACCAGGGATGGAGTGACTGCATCCAAGGACCCAAGATTTAGGTGGCATGACAATAAATGAAGATCTAACCATATGCCCACAAGCTCAACAACTCTGTTTTTAAAATATCTCATGAATTTCTCTAGAAATCTAATAAGTAGAAGCAGAAAATAATTTCCATTCACCAGTGAGTGGTAAAACCAGTGAATGCAATTGGTACTTTCTTTTTCACATCTTCTATCTAAATCCAATTTCATGGTGCACCAACTTTCATATCATGGACTATCAAATCACTTCCCTCTTCCTACAGCATCCCTTCTCTTTCAGAGGAAGACCCCTCTGGAAAGCAGATTTGCTGCCTGAGATTCATGCTCATGCTGAAGATGCAATAAAAGAATCATTAATAGATTAACTGTAAGGTAAGGATTCTTTCTAAAACCTCAGAGGGAAAAAAAGTCACTTTATAAGAAATCTTAAAAAGTACTTATGGGGAGTTCTTTCAATTCTTTATTTTGAATACAAAGTACCAGTTGAGCTAAAACAACCTCAGTTAAGGTCCTGTTTTTGCTGTTTATAGAGGTAAGCTATAGAGGTAAGCTGTTGGAATCAGGGAAAGAGGAGAAATTAAACACAGATTTAGTAATTACTCTGGAATTCTATGTATAAATCGTATTATACACCCTTCTTAAGATCACTTTAGAAAGCAACAAGGTGAATAAATTGTGACAATCATAGATGCACACCATTGGACACACTGTTTTTAAAAACCTAATGTTATACAAGTGGGTACTTGTAACCCAATAAAATATTCAATGATAATATTTTACCCATTTTCAAAAGAGATGTATTTCAAAAAAATGAAGGTGTAGTCTGGAAAAACATATTGTCTGATCCAAAATGTGACTCCACCAATGATAAAAATACTAAAATCAAAGATGTGTGTGAAGAGTTTGAAGTAAAATGTTTCATGAACAAAGAAGAGAAGCAATATTTCAAATTAATGTGGTTTTATAAAGTAGGTGATTTTAAAGAAGTGTATGTAACTAACTTTAAATTTCAAAGTTTGTGAGTAGGCCTTTGATTTGTTCATATAAATATCTAAAAGTTCATTTTCAGGTTGATGATGTGCTTTTGGACTTTTTAATAGGGAAAACTTTGCTATTTGGAAGTGTCTTACAGTTGGGCAATATGATATACACTGAATTTTAATAAAACAAAATTGATTGACATACATAGCTTCCTGACCACTTAACAAAACACAAAAAATTGGGAAATTTGGTTTAGTGACTTGCCTCGCCTCTGTTTAATAGTCTTTCAAGCCCGTAACCTGAAATAAGTCAACAACAGGCATCCAGGACTCATTCTTGGGCCCCTGATGTTTCCTCCCTCAGGATCTACAGCAATGCAACAATCATCAACGGAGCCAGCTGCTCTTCCTGCCTCTCCAGCTCTCATCCACCCACCACTGCCATCCAGATCACCTAATTTCCTTGCACAGCCAACTTTCAACCTCCATACCCAATAAGCTGGACTCTGCCCTCCTAATGTCCACTCCCACTGAAACACCTGCCCACTAATTCCATCCTTCACAGACCCTCCCCCCTCCCATGCCACATTCTCCAGCTTTCCTGACAACCACACCCAAAACAGACCATTCTATTCCCTAATCCTCATGCAATGCATGAATTAAACTCATAAATTAGCACTTAACTGCATGCTCTTGCAAGTTATTCTCTGGTCACTTTAGGCATAGTTTTTTTCTCTGAAGAAAAAAAAAAAATTTTGAGGAAAGGGACTAAGACTGATCATTCTTCTATATTCCCCAGACTCAATTGTAACTCAACAGAATAATAATGTCTAATGTAACACCATGACTTTTCAAGTGTAGGATGCTTTGCCTCTGTTCGAAAGCAAATTAAAAGAAAAACAGGAGTAGCATCTGTTATAAACAACTGTTTTTGGCAAGGCCTCCAAGACTGTCTTAACCTACCAGCCTGAATCACAGATCATCTGCATCAGGGTAGTTACAGGTGGCACAAAAGGTAGCCACTAACAATACAAGCACATCTTGTTTTCTCGAGTCATAAAATCCATCATCATCATCCATGCCTCAAATCCATCAGTGAAACACCTTAAGATAGAGATCATCAAAAAATTCCCAGAACCACCTCACCTCATTATGTAACCGGGCTGAGTCCAAAGTCCAGTAAGCCTGGTGCCCCCTGGAGGGGTTTGCTGATGAGAATGAATAGCCCCAGGGAAAATGCTAAGTTTGCAGTTTGGGGTGGAGTTTCTGATAAGAAATAAAAGGGACTGAAGGAGAAGGAGATTCAGTCCCCATGATGTAGGAAAAGAAGAAACAGTCGCCATGATGTAGGAAAATGTGGTTGCCATGTTGAAGGAATAGAGGAAGCAATCGCCATGATGTAGAAAAAGAAGCAGCAGAAAATGTAGCCGCGAAGATTAAGAGTTTGGAAATCAGATGCCAGAAGTTTTGAGCCGCCAGGATATAGAATTTGGGCTGAACATTTTTGAAATCTTCAGTGACTTTGGGGCCAGCAACTTTGGAGGCTTTGCAAGTAGCCAAGCGATAGAAACTGCTCCCAGTTTTGTTTTTACTGCAGCCGAAGCAGAAGCCCGAAGCAGGCGCCTTCCTAAAATGCACAAGAGCAGTCTGTTGGGCCACTGTAGTTGCTGTTTGCAGTGTTGTTGGCCTGGTGCTGTGCTGGGGCACCATGGCAGTTTCAGGAGCATCTCCAGCTGTGTTCTGTGTCATCCTCGTGAGTTGGAACCTGGCCTACACTCTGGCTGTTGTGCCTCTGCAGAAGAAGGAAGATGCCATTTTGGAAATGTGGCCTATCGTTTGGAAGAGGAGCTCCACGTCAGCGGTGGCGGGAAGACGCCACCTTTTTACTTTCCTGGGACTTAACGGACTGGACTTTGCTTTAAGTAAGGTAAACAGTCATATGTTGACTTCAGTAATTCTTTGCTTTTCCCTGTTTGTTAAATAAATCCCATTGTTATTGTTCCCTAAGTCTGAGTAGTTTTGCAACTGTGCACACAGGTGCAGAACCAAGACAGTGACCAGTAAGCAATTTGGGCACTGCCTTTGGCCAATTTTGAAGCCCCATTTTCCCGGTATCAATTACTCCAACTACTATGGGCCTGAGCTAAGCTGCCATCACCTGTGGCCTCAAGTGCGGCAATAACCTCCTAATTGGGTTCCTTGAAGCCACCTTGTCACGACCTACTCTCAACTGTGACCTAAATAAGCCTGTCAAAAAGCTAGTCAGATTGTATCAAAACCCTCTGATCATGGGTCAGTCTGACTCCTGGAAGGTAACAGATGGCACCTTCAAAGCAGGGGATCTGAGAATAGTTACTGTGAGCAGGTGCAGGGAAACCACAAGGGAGCATGCAGTGCTCTGGGGCTGATGACACAGAGGTACCTGACACCCTCCTAGACCTGAACATGTAACAAGGAGAGGGAGACAGAGAACTCTGTGGAAAAGGCATCTATTGGAGATGTGACCTTCAGTCTAGAGACACTCCAGGGCATGCAATCCTGCAGGAAGGAAATAAACACACTGACAGTGTTCTTCTCCCTCTCTCCTCTCCTATCAAATATAATCATGGCCAAGTACAAAAGGAAGCCATTGGACATGGGAGCCTGTCAGTGCATCTCTCTCCTGGGGGTATCTCTACAGAGCAGAGTGAAAAAAAGCAGAGTGAATCTGGGAAAATAAATGACTGCAGGGTAAACGAAAGAGTCATTAGGTTTTTCTGCCCTCCCATCAAGGATAGACCTCTGCAGGCCTACACGCATGCCTGATAGTGGGCATCTGAAGAAGGGTGTGGTCTTATATACAGAAGCAGAAGCAGCAGCAGAAGCCGGAGGAGTAGCAGAGAACAGAGTGCGGCGGCAGAGGACCATTTGGGTTGCAGCCGAGACCACAAGAGAATGCTGAGAGCCCTAGAGAGTGAAGATTCGCCAGGGGCTGGGAGGCCTCCCGGCCTCCCAGTCCCCCAACCCCCCAGCCTGCCCTGTACCTGGTTGCCTCTCTACGAAAGACCATTAAAAGCTTAAAAAGCCACCGAGGGCTCCAGAACTCTTCCTTTCCTTTTGACCCATCGGCCCAGCTCCATAGCGAACCTGCTCCTGTGTTTTCCTGCCCCTACAACAACTATTGAAACAAATGACTTCCACCTCAGTGAAGGGATCTGGAAGTACTCACAATGTACTCACAAGCCCCTACAAGATCCAACCTTATCTCCTAAATCCCCTGTTTAGTGACCTTTCTAATGATAGCAGCTCTCCACTCACCAGGCACATTCCTGCCTCAAGTCTTTTATACTTGCTTATGCTTCTCCACCCAGGATGCCCCCACACCCCCGCTTGTTTTGTCATCTACTTTAGGTCTTGGCTTATGAGAGGTTTTTCCTTACTACCTTGGATAAAACCACTCTCCTCCCCCACTCCTACTCCCCCCTTTTCTGATACACTGTATCTCTCTTACCCTGCTTACTTTTTCTCCACAGCACTTCTAATTAACATTAGATGTTAATTATTGTTTGTTTTTCCCCCTCTTTTAACTGACTGCCCCCAGTCTAAAATGAAAGTTTCATAAAGGCATCAATTTGGCCTCTTTTGTTCATTGTGTCATGTCCAGAGCCTGGCATTTAAAATGCCCTCAAGTATTTATTGAATGAATGACAATCAATGAATGGATGAAACAGAAGAACAGATAGCCAAGGGCTCTTTCCAAGTTTATAGTTTAACCACTAACACCAAATTATTGTTTGACAAAGTCCTGATTACACTGGTCAACAGTGAGATCATAACTGACTTACAAAGGCCCTAATCTGTAGTATCGTGGTGTGCTGAACATGAATATAACCCTGAAAAATTTTTATTAGCTCTCGTTTTGAAGATATTTCATAAAATTCATTTTATATGTTTCACCGTATAAATTTATCTGGTAGGACTGCAACAACATTCTAAATCAGCCTAGAATGATGTAATATTGCATCACATTGCATAACACCATCATGCACACATCATCCAGAGTTGATTGCATCATTTTCTGATGCAATGCAATACTATTGCCAGGCAGCTGCTGAAGTAAGCTGACATCAGCAGTGCACTATAGAAAGCCCTGTCGGAAAGGTTTAGCATTGAAAGTATTTCAGACTTTGTGCGAGATAGCTGAAGCTACTGTTCCATAGAACTGTTATTATTTTATCCATTTAGGCACAATACAGAACAGTAATGCCTCAAAAGTGCGTTAAGAGCATGGACAATTTCTGCTCTATTTGTGGGGAAGTGACATTTGCCAACCAGAAGTAAAGTATCACTTCTCAAGTGAAGAAGGCTTATCATCTTTACTTAGGATGCAAGGTTGGTGACCAAGACAAGCCTTGGGCCCCGCATATGTGCTGTGCTACATGTACAACACAACTTTCACAGTGGTGAAATGGCAACAGACCATCAATGCCGTTTGCAGTCCTCCTGGCGTGGAGAGAGTCAAGCAACCACATAAAAGACTGTTACTTCTGCTTCGTTCCACCTCTTTCCGGTGGAATAATGAAGCAAAAGAAGTTGAGAATAGTCTACCCAAACATTCCGTCTGCATTGAGATGACTGGTTCAACAACTTGCTGCAGGGTGATGTGAAACAAGCACGGAATGCTTTTGGCCTAGTGTCTACAAACTTTCTTGGGAATGTTAGGGCAGAGGAACTAGTACTACAAGGAACTAGTAGAAGACATGCTGATGCAGTATCAGAAACGTGGCTGTAATATGTCTCTAAAGATCCACTTCCTTCATTCCCATCTGGATTTCTTCCCTGAAAACTGTGGTATTGTTTGCGATGAACATGGCATACATTTTCATCAAGATATCACATCAATGGAACAAAGATACTAGGGAAAATGGTCCACTACAATGCTGGCTGACTACTGCTGGACACTCCCCAGAGATGCTTCTGAACAGCTGTGCAAGAGACAAGTGAAGAAATCTAAGAAGTAGTCTATGACTTGATTTTTTACAGGCATTAACTGTAGGCCTATTAGTACTGGCATGCATTTTGTGATGTGAACATCCATTTATTGTAGATTACAAAAAAACTAGAGCCAGAATTAGAATTTGACTGTCATATTCACGTTGAACACATACAAATTGATAGGAAATGACTAATTTTATTTCAGTGATATGACTTTTGTAAAAATTTGTTGACCACTGTTATCAGGAAGTAGATGACAAGAATTAACAGTAATATCTTCTGTATCAACAGTAAGCAACTAGGAAAGCAAGGTTGGTATTATGAATATATCATCATTAACCTACAAACTTAGTTGCAGGGTAAATGGAAGTGATCAAGCTTTTTCTGCTGTCCCGCCATAAGCATCTATGATCAGCACCTGTGCTCTTGTACGCATGCCTGGTGGTGCACACCTGGAGTATAGTGTGGGCATGCATAAGTGTGAACACCTGAGCTGAGGGAGAGAGGCTATAAGGGCAGCATCACACAGAGGATGAGTGGCTACAGAGTGTCAGAAGACAGCTGCGGCTACGAGAGACCATTAGAGCGAACCCAGTAAAGATTCAGCTGGGGCTGGGAGGTCTGCCGGCCTCCCAGGCTTCTGGTCTGCCCCACACCTGGTTGCCTCACTGAAAATAGTGTAGAAAAATCATTAAAAGCCTGAAAAAGCCTCTGAGGAGTCCAGGACTCTCCTTTACCCGCCTTGCTGACACTGCACTAGTACTTTGTGCCTCAGTCTTCTGAGCTCTAAATGTGTAAGGACTGAATGCTACAACATATGGACAGCATATAGCACGGTGCTGGGACCCAATAAATGGGCACTATAGTGATTAGTAAAACACTGAGCCAGCCATGCAATGGCTATATAGTGAGATACTACATTATTTTCCTATCTGGAAGTTATTCTAGACTTCTAAAATGTAACCTAGAATAAAAATATGGAAAAGAAATATAAGATGCTCTACTATCTACCACCCAGTTGGCCTAGATTTGAAAGATACCCTATAGCTTCCACACCTGGCCCAGACCTTGGCTGGCCCTTTGGCAAACCAGAACCTTGTTGTATCCACTTCTGCATAACCCATTTAGGCCTAGCTACTTAAAATATATATGTTGGCATTTTCTTGGTAGGCATTACTAAGAAGGGCACTCTACTGGGAAAAAAAGTAGCATAGGCTTCCCCCATTATCCAAAAGTAGAACTCTCCTATTTGGTATGATTTGGTAGGTAATTTTTTTGGGATCTGCTTACACGTAAAAAAATTTCCATATAAACTATTGGTAATAACATTCCCAGATTAAAAAATGAAGACTACCAAATAATTCAATTTTCAGATAGTGGGAGAAACGTATCGGAAAGAAAATAAAAAGCAAATTGATAATATTCCTGTTTTTCAATTGTCCCTCTAACCATGGAAGTCTGGAAGTCTCCCTTCTAGTCTTTAACACACCAACTTCTGATTCCCTTTCCTCCACTAACAGCCTATACATAACTGCTTGTTAAAATTGGTTAACTACATAAAAGGCCACCCCATAGTGATAGATTAAAAAGAAAAAAGGTTCACCTGAATCAAATTCAATCACTCACAAAAACTACAAAGGATCTACAGGTTTTTGATTGGTGGAAGATTCCTTTGCAATCTTTTGCAAAAGACTTTTTTGCAAAGCACAGACTGGGGAGTTAGATTCAAAAGGTGAGAATTTCTGTTCTACTCTGAAATCCATGAAGCATAAATCTCCAGTTAAAATACTCTCTCTGCTACTATGTGTATTCAAGCCCTTGCATTAGGTAATTTATACTTAGTCATAAATGCGCAATGTCATAATTTTTACTACTGAGTTTGCTTAAATGCAGGCTTCCAACTTCAGGTATAAAACTCAAAGCAGGTCCCTCTAACATGACTGACCTTATTAAGTGATCGTATTTTTGTAAGCAGTCTAATGCTTGTTAATGCTAAAAAGAATCATCTTGTGCACTTGCCCTAGTGACAGGGGTAAATATTTCCACAATAACTCACTTGGGAAGAACTCCAATTGGAGAATAGGATGAAAACTATAATTCATTACTCACTCCCCAAACACTTCTCAAAGTGATAGATTCTCTCAATCTAGTTCGAGGCCTCAGTGAATAAGTAGTCCAAAATTCATACTTTTATTATAACACTTTCCAAACTGTTTTGTTTTCCTGTCGGTCTTCATCAACAGGCTTTAGCATGATCATAGCTTGATTTTTTTTTTTTTCTGAATTTCCGGCGCTACACACTGTTCAACACATGGCTGCTGCTCAAATGTCTGAATGAATACGAAATGCCAACCCTCGAGGCAGGCCCCAAACTAGCACTGTAGGTCAGTTATTGAACAGATCATGGAAAGACCTGAGCTCAATCTGGTCGCTTCGATTTCCCTCTACGTCCCAAAACTATGAACAGGTTGAGGGAAACAGGCACTATCCACCCGAGAACCTCCCCAAGTCCCGGCAGACTGGAGTGGGCTGTCAGAACCACCCGGACCGCTTCGGTCCTCCAAGCACACAGCACGATTCCCTCCGCTCCTGAAAGCAGAGGGGGCCGGGTTACCGAACTCTGCTCCAAGTTTAACTCTGACAATGACCCCTCCCCAACCTGGCTCCACAAACACTGCACTCCAGAGACCCAGCATGGGCGTCCGGACCAGCTCAGCAAGCGCCGCGATGCACTGTGGGAGTCGTAGTTCCCCGGTGAGTTCCGCACCCGAAGGGCCCGGAGGACCGGACTCCCGCTCCCAGAAGTCCCCGCGCGGGCGCCTCGCCCTGTCCTGTCACCTCACCTGTTCTATGGACGTGACTGTTTCCACCGAGTCGTCCTGCAACCGCTCCCGCGCGTGCTCGGGCCTCAGACTGTACAGCGGCTCTGACCAAACAGGGGAAGAAGATGGAGGGCAGTAGTAGGTGAAGGAACTCGGAGAAGCCATGATCAGGAGAGCAGCGGGAGGTGTATAGGACTCAGCTTCGTCAAACAACGCGTATTGAAACTCGAGCGGGCTAAAACGCTACGGAGAGCGAGTAGAGTCAAAAATATTTTGAACGCGAATCATCCTCCTACTTATGTATCTTCAGAGAGTGAGTTACCGGAATGCTGCCGCCCCCCATTGGGCAGAGGAGCTGCTGCAGGAGGCTCAGCTTCCTGGTGCGCAAGGAAGCAAAGATGTGTACATATGAATTTCATTTCGGAGAGATTGTGTAGATACCTCGATTCATTATGCAAATTAAACACTTTGCATAACTTCTGCTAATTCTCACTTAATTGTAACGGCAATAGTTTGCAGTTTCGGTTCCTAAGAGCTCAATGAGTGTAACTTTAGAAGCTTTTGACAGCTCTCCTGATTGCTCTAGTTATAGTAATAGAATTATTGTGCACCTTTGAGCCAGCAGTTTCTCAGCAAAGGAATTGCCATACCAGTACTCAGTGATGGAAGGAAAGATCATTGTTCCTGCTTTCCCCTTAGGGTTACAATGAAGTTGCAGGAACTAAGATGCAGTAGAAGAAACCAATATACATGAAACAACCAAAGAAATACTCATTTATTCAGTAATATAGAAGCACCTACTACATGTCAGGCACTGTGCTAGGCCCTAGGAAAGCAAAAGTGAGCAAAATAAACACAGTACCTATTCTCGGGACCCTCAGAGCCGAGTGGAATGGATTGAATTAAGTGAATAAATGCAACAAATGTATGAAGATTTGTAATAAAAGATATGGAGAAGGGGATTAATTAGATTGGATGCTCAGGTCAGGTGTCTCTGAGTAAGTGATGTTTAAGCTGAGACCTGAAGAATGAAAAGGAGTCACCCATGTGAACAGTGTGAGGAAGGGCTCAAGAGGAAGGAATAGCAAATTTGAGAAGACACGTCAAAATGCTCTCTACAGATGTATGGTTTTTATTCTGATATTTAATCTGAAAGTGTTGTGGGGGTCTCCCCAAAAGGTCACATAGGCTTTCCTCAGTGTGCCAAAATAGGCCTTTTGTCAACTTGATAGGGAACTAGAGATCATTTGAGCCCCTGTAGGTTTATTACACTATTTCAAGAACGCAGATTGTTTTTAGTTTTTAATTGAGAGTGATGAGGACCCTGGAAGCTGAGGAGAGGCTTTTTGAGACCTCTCTTCCCTAATAGGAGAAGAAAACACTGCTCCCCCTTTTATGACCTAGAATAATGTAATTTGGGGGGTCTCCTCCAGTAAACATGTCTTCTGTAGGATCTTATCTTTACTCTCTGAGTAAAGATGAAGTAAACCCTCTTTGTCATGTGAAGTCTCCCCTTCTCCTTGATGCTCCAGCTTTCTAAACACAGGAAAATTATCTCTGGTTGGCTCCATTATTCTTTAGAATTTATAACTATGTAAATTCGCCATACGTGTCTTATTAAATTGATTGGTCCCTCTTGGATAACCTGTCTGACGCTATTTTGATTACTCATACAGCCTGAGAAAAACCAAGAGGGGTGGGGGATTTTCTCCTGCCACCCAACAGTGTTCAGAATAAAAGTTATTTCTATGAAATGGGGTTAATCATCATCTATACCTCCATAAAAATAATGTTAAAGTTGTGACTTTAGGATAGCCCAGCTACCTTTGGACAAACAATAGAAAAGAATCTCTTTCAAAACATATATTTAAGAAGACAGACCAAAATTATAATACCAAGAGTGAAGGGTAGGGGACGAAGATAATAACAGACTTTCGAGATAGACTTGAAGACAAACTTAACATCCTGCGCAGAGCATTTTACTCTGATCTATTCAATTCCAAGTCACATGTCTAAGGCCCAGGGAACCATGGTATGATGTTTCACAACCAGCCATTTCCCTGTTCTCAGCATTTGGTGTCAAATGGAAGCACTCTAAAAAATTCTTAAAACTGGGAGGACCTAACTGACTTCAGGCTGGTAAACACTAGCACCATGCCCATTTTAGTAGTACTGTTGCCAAGTTAAATCCTGTAGGTGGGGAGCTGTTACTAAATCTGAGAATAAGTGAGACTGTGTGGGTTAGGACCACAGATGTGACTGCACTATGCTTCCCTCTCTATTAACATTTTATTATCTTTCCCTTTGTTTTGCTTTGGAAAAGAATGATATAAGGTCTAGGTCGTATCTCAGGAGTCAGTCTTCTTTGTAAAGAGCTGCTTTGCTGGCTGGAAATTTAAATTGAGGCAACAAAATTAAAATGAAATGGAAATGGAAAGAGTAGCTGGAACAGTTTTATAACAAATTGTTACATCTATTACAGGTCCAGCTAAAGCAATTACAAATTTTACTCAAGAAATAGAAATCCATTTCTGAGATGCAACCTCCTCTGCAATGGGATCTGAAAGAAGTTAAAAGGGGCATGGTAAGAGTCTCCTGCAGGATAGTGTCTGTTCATTCAATAAATATTTGAGTACCTGTTATGTGCTGGATACTGAGCTAAGTGCTGAGGAGACAATGGCGGAAGAGCCAGACACAGTCTCAACTCTTATGGCTTTCATGATTTACCAGAAGAAAAACATTAAACAATCATTACAGAATTGCCTGTTTCATTACACTTGGGAGAAATGGCATGAGGAAGAAAACAGCACAGAGCTTTCTGAAATTGCATAGTGGTAGATACTTAAGGTAATCTGGACGCTCAGGAAACACTTACGGGATGAAATGAATTAACTAATCCAGAGTGAGGGAGGACATTTCAGGCAGAGGAAACCCATCACCACCAAAAACACCAGTCAACATTGAGATCGTTACTGACTTAAAAAGGCCCTAATCTGTAGTATCTTGGTGTGTTGAACATGAATATAACCCTGAAAATTTTTTATTAGCTCTTGTTTTGAAGATATTTCATATAATTCATTTTATAAATGTATCCGGTAGGATTGCAACACATCCTAAATCAGCCTAGAATGATGTAATATTGCATCACATTGCATAACACCATCATGCACACATCATCCAGAGTTGATTGCATCATTTTTTGATGCAGTGCAATACTACTGCCAGGCAGCTGCTGAAGTAAACTGACGTCAGCAGTGCACTATAGAAAGCCCTGTCGGAAAGGTTGAGCATTGAAAATATTTCAGACATTGTGCAAGACAACTGAAGCTACTGTTCCATAAAACTGTTATTATTTTATCCATTTAGGCACAATACAGAACAGTAATGCCTCAAAAGTGCGTTAAGAGCATGGACAATTTCTGCTCTATTTGTGGGGAAGTGACATTTGCCAACCAGAAGTAAAGTATCACTTCTCAAGTGAAGGTTTATCATCTTTACTTAGGATGCAAGGTTGGTGACCAAGACAAGCCTTGGGCCCCGCATATATGCTGTGCTACATGTACAACACAACTTTCACAGTGGTGAAATGGCAAAAGACCATCAGTGCCGTTTGCAGTCCCCATGGTGTGGAGAAAGCCAAGCAACCACATAGAAGACTGTTATTTCTGCTTGGTTCCTCCTCTTTCTGGCAGAATAACAAAGCAAAAGAAGTTGAGAATAGTCTATCTAAACATTCCGTCTGCATTGATACTAGTCCCACATGGTGAGAGACTTCCTATTTTAGAACCTCCAGCAGAACATTCTCTTGATTCATCTGATGAGGACAAGGGTGAGCCCACCTGTTCTTCTCCTGTTCCATCAGCATGCAGTGATCCAGATTTTCACTGTGGTGCATCATCAACCCCACACAGACTAACACAGAAAGAACTAAATGACCTGGTTCGTGACTTGGACTGATCCAAGAACAAGGCAGAATTGCTAGGATCAAGACTCCAACAATGGAATCTTCTAGAAGAAGATGTCACAATTACTTTCTATCAAAAGTTGGAGCCTCTCTTCAAAAAGGAAAGCACTCTGGTATTCTGTGCCAATACTGAAGGTCTCATGAATGCCTTAGAAATCACTCATGACCCACAAGAATGGAGACTATTTCTAGACTCTTTGAAACTGAGTCTTAAGGCTGTGCTTTTGCACAATGGAAAGTGTCTTCCATCTATTTCAGTAGCGCATGCTGTCCAAATGAAAGAGACATACGATAACTTAAAGCAGCTACTGAATTACATTGAGTATAACCAGTACAGCTGACACGTCTGTGGTGATTTGAAGCTAGTTTCCTTTTAATGGGACTGCAGCAGGGATATACAAAATACATGTGTTTCTTATGTGAGTGGGATAGCCGAGCAAGTGAATTGCACTACTTGCAGAAGGAATGGACTCGCACACAAAATGTAGCAGTTGGAGAGAAGAATATCCAGCACCCAGCTCTGGTCGAGGCTCACAAAATCCTGCTACCACCCCGTCACATCAAACTGGGTTTGATGAAGAATTTCGTGAAAGCCATGAACCGGACCTCACCAGCTTTCTGATACCTGCATGAAAAATTTCCTCGACTCAGCGAAACAAAGATTAAAGAGGGAGTTTTTATGGGTGCTCAGATTCAAGAGCTCTTCAAAGATGACCTGTTCAACAAATTGCTGCAGGGTGATGCGAAACAAGCATGGAATGCTTTTTGCCTAGTGTCTACAAACTTTCTTGGGAATATTAGGGCAGAAGAACTAGTACTACAAGGAACTAGTAGAAGACATGCTGATGCAGTATCAGAAACTTGGCTGCAATCTGTCTCTAAAGATCCATTTCCTTCATTCCCATCTGGATTTCTTCCCTGAAAAGCGTGGTATGGTTAGTGGTGAACATTTTCATCAAGATAGCGCATCAATGGAACAAAGATACCAGGGAAAATGGTCCACTACAATGCTGGCTGACTACTGCTGGACACTCCCCAGAGATGCTCCTGAACAGCTGTGCAAGAGACAAGCGAAGAAATCTAAGAAGTAGTCTATGACTTGATTTTTTACAGGTATTAACCGTAGGACTATTACTATTGGCATGCATTTCATGATGTAAATATCAATTTATTGCAGTTTACAAAAGAACTAGAGCCAGAATTAGAATTTGACTGTCATATTCATGTTGAGCACATACAAATTGATAGGAAATGACTAACTTTATTTCAGTAACATGACTTTTGTAAAAATTTGTTATCAAGTGAAACAAAGAATGAAAAGTATGAGTAGCATCAAAAAGATTATTCAGTGTTGGATCTGCAGCCCTACCCCAACCCAAGTTGTTCTTCCTCTAGGTTTACTTAAACCACGGTTCAAGAAGGAGAATGAACATTTATACTGGCAGTACGGCAGGAAATGATATACTTAAAGGAGAAAGTCTTAAGAATGATTATTAATAGAAACTCCAGATTGAAATGCAGATGGTTTGGGCTCACTTTTTTTTAGTGACTGATATTCTTCTAAATTAAACTGAATTGTAATAGTTTATAGAAAAAATAATAATAAAGGTGGACAGTGTCATTGTGGACTTTCATCAACAGGAAAAGAAATTAATGACCCAAACAAGCCACTAGAGGTCGCTTCTAACCCTAAGTGAACTTTAAAACTACTCTCACAAATCCTGATGTCTACATGAGTTGTTTCTTTCAATACTTTGTGAAACCATGTAATAATGCATATCTTGAAAAGTTTGGAAAATTGATAGAACTCATTTGTCATCCCATAAGTTATTAATTTCCTCTCCTGCATTTACTTCTCTACCAGCATCTATGGCCTCCTACTCTGTGGTGACTGACCTTCCAGTTCCCCTGGATAGAATGACAGCTGAGTTCTTACCTAGGGTCAAGCCCTCCCGTCTCCTCATGTGCCATTGCTCAGCAATTCCCCCTCGCCTCTCCTAAAATACTAGAGTGTCCCTGTATTTAAATATGCCCATCACCCCCAAATTGGCTGTTTCTCCATTCTTAGGGAAAAAGACATTTTTAACCCTTTTGATTCCACCCCTCCAGATACCTCCTCATTACTCATTTCCTCCCTATTAGTGTATCCAATTCCTCTTCTCCAACTGTTTCTTGAACCCATTCCAATCTGGCTTCTCCGTCAGTTCTTGTCAAGTATCAATTAAACATCATATTGCAAAATGCAAAGGACAATTCTCAGTCCTCATCTCATCTTCCTACTGACCTCCTAGCAACATTTGACCTGATAGATCATTCCCTTCTTGAAATACCTTCTTGTAGTGTCTAGTACTGGCCTCTGCTATTTCTTCATCTCCTCAAAGTTTTAACTTTAGCACCCCAGGATTCTCTGTCCACACTCACCTGTGAGCTCAGATAGTCTCAGTTTTAAATACCATAAACAAATTGAAAACTCCCTCATTTATATCTTCAAACTAAAACTCTCTCCTGAAATCCAGAGTTCATACATAATGTCCTATCTGCATTTTCATTTAGTTATGTAAATAGGCATCTCAAACAGCATGTGCACAACAGAGCTGCTAAGTTCTCTTCCAAACTCAGTCTGCCCCTCTCAGCTATGGCAACTCCATCCTCCCAGTTACTCTAAGTAGCTTGGAGCCATCCTGGATGCCTCTCTTCCTCTCACTCCCCATACATCTTGTTGACATAGATTTAGAATCTGACCACTGTTCACCAGTCCCACTGCTAGCATCCTGGTACAAGCCACCATCATCTGAAGCTTGTATTTTTATACCCAAGAATATCTACAGATGCACACATAAAAAAATGCTTTACATTACATATTCAAGTCAAAACCAAATCACTTCATACCTGTTAAAATGGTTACCAAAAAGTCAAGAATAAGTGTTGGTAAGATGTGGAGATAAAGGAATCCTGTACACTGTTGGTGGGAATAAAATAGATGCAGCCACTTTGATAAAAACAGTAAGGCATTTCCTTAAAACATTAAAAATTGAACTGCTATATGATCCAGTAATCCCACTTCTGGTCATTTACCCAAGGAACATGAAAACACTGATTTGAAAAGACACATGCACCCCTATGTTTGTTGCCAGACTATTTACAATAGCAAGTATGGAAGCAACTCTGCCCAACAACAGGGGAGTGGATTAAAAAGATGTGGTATATATACACAGTGGAATACTACTCAGTCATTTTTAAAAAATGAAATCTTGACATTTGCAACAATATGGATGGACTTTGAGGGGATTATGCTTAGTGAAATAAATCAGAAGGAAAAAGACAAACACCATATGATTTTACTCACTTGTGGAATATAGCAAAAAGCAAAAGCAATCAAAAACACAACAAGAACAAACCCTTAGATTCTGATTACAAAATGGCAGTTACCAGAGAGGAAGGAGTAGGGAGGGAATAACTTGGTAGTGGATGGTGGTTAGATATTTGGTGGTGGGTGTGGAGTGAAATATGCAGGTGCTGAGGTAAGAAACCTCAGGTACCCCTGAAACCTACACAGTGTTGTAAATTAATGTTACCCAATAAAAAGCAAACAGCATTTTGATATGTACCATTTGTGTTTAGAAAACTTGCAACATAATAAATGTTCTCCTGTAATCATCTTTAAATCATTACATTGGAATTTGGAAATTGTAATGTTCTATTTTTATTCTTATTTCCTGTAGCACACAAAAGGAAATCTAGAAAGTGTCAGATCACACAAGAAAGAATGACTTTCTGCATATAAAATGATTTCTTGGCACAGAAAATAACTGAGCTTCTCGGAAATTACTAACATCAATTACACATATCTATATTTTATTATGTCATATATTGATATAAAATGGATTATGTTATATATGATAATCATTACATAGGGTTTATTACTGAAAACCACTACGAAAGAATTGACTCAGTCTTCTTTTGGGTTTATCATGGTAAAAATGACTTTACCAGCAGATGCAAAATTGAAGCTGTCTAAATAGCACTGTTCACACTTTGGAAATCTGACAAATGACCTAAAAACTGTTGAGAAGCAGGGCCAGAAGTGTACACCCCAGAGTCAGATTCTCCCAGATACCACACTATAGTTACTGAATCAGAGCCTCTGGGGCTGGGTCCCAAGGCATATACATTTTTTCAAAGCCCCCTACATGACACAGATACACTGGTAAGGTTGGGAGCCACCATGGACCTTCTTTTCATATATACAAAGAACTCCCCTTCCACTGCAGGGAGTTCCAGCTGAGATTTGACAGTCCCCCTTACGACCGTGTTCTGACCAGTGGAACATGGGCAAAAGTCTCTTCTACCATGTCCAAGCCTGGCCCTTTAAAATCTTTTCCTGGACCCTCCATTTCTTCTCCTCTCCTCTCTGCTAGCCAGAGGTCAATGCCTACCTCAGCCCACCTTGCAACAGAACTTCTTGTCATATGTTCTAAAAGTTAAAATCTTAATTAACAAAAGATAGTCAGTGTTTTACTCCAACTGGGCAAATGGTTTAATTCCTTCATAGACTCAAAATTATTTTCTGGACAAATATGGTGACCTCTCTCAAATGTGGATTTTTACCACTCCTTTCAAGACACTTTTTGAAGTCTGCGGACTTGGGACTAAAGGGTCGACTCTCCACTCCCCTGTCAAAGTGTCCCAAAGCTTCATCATCACTCCGCTACCTGAGTGTTATGAAACCCTCCTCCTCCCCTGCTGTCCACAAGGCGATCTTAGAGGGGGTCTTAAGTGAAAGAGAAAGGCTGTGGTACGGATGTGCGCAGGCCTCGGGTGTGGTGCTTCCCACCATCCTTCTGGCCTGGCGGAGCTTAAAAAGAGCAAGGCTTTTAAATCTCGTTCCACCATGGGAATCTTTGTTGGAGATAGTCTAGCCTCCATCACCACCCTGGGGGCTAAAGGGACTTTGTAGAACAGTCACCCCCATTCCCACCTCCTTGCTGCCCATTGGACTTTACATGAGAAAAAATAAACCTATATATGTGAACCCCTTAGACTGAAAGGTTTATCTGGAATAGTAACTAGCATTACCTTAACCAATACATACAATGACTCATCTCTGCATAGACTCTGGGATGCAGGTTATATCTTGTTTGGTATGTTTAGTAAGACACACACTGCTTGGTTGGTGGTTACTAATCGTGTCCCTCAACTCCAGTGTCATAAAGGGAAGAGTCTCTCTTATAAGACTTGCCCATCCCAAATCCTTCACCTCGATGACCTAGGTCACCTATTAGGAAGCCACAAGAAAGACACTATAAGTTTAATTTTGGTTCTGAGAGAATGAAATCATTCCTAATAACTATATATTCACAGTAAGTATTCAATGAGGGCCCTGGATTTGTTTTTTGTCACAAGCTAAACTGTCTCTTCAAAATTCACATGTTGAAGCCCTAATCACCAATACCTCAGGGTGTGACTGTATTTTTGGAAATAGGGCCTTCAGAAGGAAAATTAAGGTAAAATGAGGTCATATGGGTGGCCTCATATCCAGTGTGACTGGGGTCCTATTAAGGAGATTAGGACACAGCGGCACAGAACATGTGAGCATGGAGATGGCCCGGTACAAGGAAAGATGCCTCAGAACAAAGTAACCCTGCTAACCAATACCTTGGTCTCCAACTGGCAGCCTCCGGAAGTGTGAGGAAATTAATTCCTATTGTTTAAGGCCCCCTCATGTAATACTTTGTTATGGTCACTTAAGCAAATACAGTCTATAGGGCCAGGACACCAAGGACACCTGAATGGGCTCTGTGGGTCATTTTATGTTAACATCAGTCACAACCGGGATTGTTTCCTTTGGTCCCCCACTCCTATATGCATGTTTCTGACAACCTGCCCTCTACTCACTTTTCTTATCATTTCAGAGTCTTTCCAAAGACGTGAATGGACATAATACTGAGATGATGGGTAGGAGTGTCTAGCCTGTTCTAAGCCCGAGACAAGGCAGAAATCCTTCTAAAGGGCAAGCACATCGCTCACAGTTGCCCAGAATTGGAAACACGGGGGTGAGTCTGGAAGAGGCATCGGATTTTGCTGCTGAGAAGTCCCACAGTCTGATGGTGTTAAGTCCAGCAGTGGGCTGCCTATAGTGCATCTCCAGTTACTTGGCTGTTGCTATGGCAGATCCCACAGTGGTGCCCTTGCAGGCTGTTTAAACAGGAGCATGCTCAGTATGGCTGGGTTGGGGTGGCAGGGAGCAGGGGCAGGTACTTGTCTCTCTGACAGAAGAATCAGTATAATTGAGAGACTGATTCTTGGAGGTTCTAGCAACCATTCTACAGGTGTCTTTCAGGTCTACTGAAATATGCACCAGTAGCCATTACTGGGGAGGATGCCAAAATGTCCCACTGAGTAGCTGAGGTAAAGGGCTGGAATTAAGTTTTTCTCTCACAAAAGGCCCTGGGTAAAACAAACTTAACTTTTGTAGTTCTTATATTAACACTGTCTTCAAGTCTCAGCTCTCTCTCTTGCTCTCTCTCTCTCTCTCTCTCTCTCTCTCTCTCTCTCTCTCTCTCTCTCTCTCTCTCTCTCTCTCTCTCTCTCTCTCTCTCTCTCACACACACACACACACACACACACACACACACACGGAGTGGGAGGGAGGGAACAAGGGAGAGAGAGAGAGAAAAAGAGAGAAAGAAAGTAGCCCAGCCTGGATGAGAATGGGAAATCCAGAAGCTGGGACTTCTAGATTATTCTCCTCCACCCACCCTTCCTTTTATTTTAAGCAATGTACTGAATTTGAGGTCAACCCAGTATGATGAAATACTCTCAATTTTTTATAAGCATGAACATTTATTTCCCTGGATCCATTCAGGAAACCTCACTCCCTTTCCACTCTTGCCTAGAGAAAGTCATTTCCTTCAAAGCAAAGTTCCTTCTTGTACTAGGAACCCACCTCAGGTCTCGCCTTTCCTGCTTCCCTGACAGAAGCCAGTAAGCAGAGTCACTAGCAGGTCCCCCAACTAGGCACCTGTGGAGGGTAGCTAGCGTCACAGCGCAATGCCCATCAATGGGAAGCTGGCTCTGGGGCCCAGTGAGGTCAGGCGAGGTTGAACCTGTGTTCTGTGGTGTGTGTGGGGTGGAGGAAAGTCACAGCAGGACGGGTCCTGGTTCTGTGACAGCATCCCTGATACCCGTGGGATATACTTACCATCCACCAATGCACAGGGAAAACACAGAGGGGGTTTTCTTCCCTAGGTATTTATTGAGCTCCATGCCAATGCTGTGCTAATTCCTTCCACACATTAGAGGGGTTCAGTAACTCAAGGTTACACAGCTGGTGAGTGGAGGGGCTGGGACTGGAACTGGGACAGCCCAACCCCAGACTCCTCAGCACCCAGTGTGATTCCAGTGAATGGAAGCCACCTGGAATCATAATGGAATCCAAAGGATATTTCCTTAGCTTATATTGTAATCAAAATAGCGATCAGATTCAGAATTTTTTTCCTCTTTATTACAAATTTAAACACTTGGCATGAAATAAAATGCTTCAAGTCAAATAAATAGACTTGCCACTTTCTTTGACCTACTACTGAAAAATAAATTCTCCATCCGATACTCAGCCTGAAAACAATCAAACACACGTTTCCACCACTTTTTAGGAATCTACTGGGCTAGTCCTGATCTCTCCTGATACTCATTCTTAGGAATAGGCAATTCTCTAGACTCCAGAGAGCATTTATTTGCCTCTCTCTGTTGCCGACACATTCAGTAATAGTAAATTAGGTCTTCAAGGGGCCCATTCGTTTCTTGGCGCCACCGGGAGCACACTGCAGCAGGAATACTTAGTGATCTGAAATAACGCATCGCCAACCTGAGCACCCACCCTAAACCACTACCAAATGGACTCCCGCCTGCACAACACTTCCAAAGGAATTGCATGTGAGACGTCATTACATCATCTTTTTACGGGCGGTCAGCAGACATTTGCCCTCTTTAAAGTAAACCTGGAAAAAAAATAAAGAAAAGCTGGGATGGCGTGGGAGATGGAGGAGAGTTATGGACACAGTCACACAGGGTTACAGAGAAGCCAGGTGGCAGAGAGAGAGAGGATTCTAGCAACACACTAAGAGTTCCCCGAAACAGTGACTTCAAGAGCAGACGGGGCTTGAATTCAGACCCCATCAAGGCCTTCTGACCCGGGGTGAACCCAGGTGAGGACCAATCATCTAGGGGCCTGACCACCGCCACCAGCGGCCGCGGGCCGGGAAGGGGAAGAGTTAGGGGGACAGGTGTAGGATGGGATTGAGGAAGATGTGACGAGACCCAAAAGCCGAGTTTTGTAAAGGTGGGCTGGTGGGCGCTCACCCCAACTCCCCCATTCAGAATGCCTTCAGAAAGCCAAAAATGTTTCCCCTGGAGTCCGGGCTTCTGGCACAAAGCGGTTGGGAGGGGGTTGGCCGCGCCCGGGCGGCGCACCCCGCGGGCGGGGAGCGCGCTCTCGCCTCGCCCCCGCCGTGGGGTCGCCGCTCTCCGGCGCGCGCTCCCCGCCCCCTCTCTCGGGCGGGCGGCGGCGGCGCAGGGGAAGGGGCGGGCAGGGGCCGCCGTCGCTCTCTCCTCCCACCCGCGCTCCCGCCGCACCGCGCTTCCCGGCACCAGGCGGGCGGGCGAGGCTGGCGCGGGGGCCGGCGCGGCTTCCTTCTTGCCGCCGGCGGCGGACTGGCGCGCGCCGCGATGGCAGCGACCGAGCGGGGCTGAACGCGCCGCCTGCCCGCAGCCCCCAGTCCCCTCCGGCCCCAGCCATGGCGAAGCAGTACGATGTGCTGTTCCGGCTGCTGCTGATCGGGGACTCCGGGGTAGGCAAGACCTGCCTGCTGTGCCGCTTCACCGACAACGAGTTCCACTCCTCGCACATCTCCACCATCGGTAAGGGGCGGTGGCCTGAAGGGCGCCCCATTCTCCCCGCCCGCCACCGCCTGCCCGGGCGACCCCTTCCCCTTTCCCAGCTTGGGAGAAATTGTCCTCCCCTCCGTCTGGAGGCGTTGGCGCGGAGGCCAGGGCGAGGGAACAATTCCGGGGGTGAGGGCCACCGGCTGGGGACTGGAGCTGGGTTCCTGGAGGTGAGGGGTCCCCGCTGCTGTCGTTGTCTAGGGATAGGCTCTCTGGCCTCGCTGTGGGGAGCCTCCCCATCGAAATCTAGAGGAACGCGGGCAAGTGTAGGCCTGGGTACCCTGAGCTGGGGCAGCGAGAATCATAGCCACTGAAATGACATCCTCACACCCCCAAGTGGAGAGGGGGAGGGGAAGTAAAGCTTGGGCTCCGGCAGGGGGCTTGGGATGAGGAGCCCAGTCACTGAGTCACTGGGTACCTTCAGTTCACGGGTGACCCAAGGTGGAGTCAGCAGAGAGAAGAGAGAAGGAAGGGAGGGACCAGAGGGATGGAGTTTGCCCTCACAGTTGTCAAGGTAAGCCTCAAGGTAGGACACCTAGAGGAGTGCAGAGATAAGGTGAGAGATGGGGGTACTTGTGAAAGGGACATTTAATGGCCAGCTGCAGGAAAGAAGTCAGCTGAAGCCCTTGTTTTAAAGGAAACCCAGGAGGAAGAGGAACTTGAGGACTCCTTGTCCACACCGTCGGGGCAGAAGGCAGCCAGGGCCCCCTTAGACATCGCTCCTATCTGGTGAAGCTGGACCCTGTGCCTAGAGGCACAAGCCTGCTGGCATGCTGGACAGGCCTGTGATGGGACCACTTGTTCTCGGAGGGGGTAGGTGGCTCCCCCTGAGAGGGTCTCTTCTCTTGCACCCTGAGGGGCCTCCTCCTCTGGGAGGTCTCAGTTGAGGGAATTGCACCTCTATCTAACAATTTACCCCTAAGATGCCCTGGAGTAGCCCTGCACTGCCCACATCTGCCTTGCATGGGGTAGGGCCCCAGCACTCAGCTTCCCTTGAGCCTTCTACCCGCGGTCCCAACACACACTCCTTCCAAGAGAGAAGGAGCAGGTAGAGCCAGCAGGAACAGAGAGCATCTGGTTTCAGAGGCAGTACTTTTCCTCTGTAGAATGGGAATAATAACAGTACCTACCTATCGAGGTATTGTAAAGACTGTATGAGATAATGTTTGTGAAAGCACATAGCACAAAGTCAGATACTTGGTGAAGCCAGACAAATGCTGCTTCTTATACTGTTAGCATCATCACTGAGTCTCTTCTCTCTATGCTTCATAGAGAGCATTGGGTCACCCCTGAACTGACTGACTGGGGTCAGAGCACATGACTTCATCTTTCTCAGGGGAACTGGCTTCTAGGAGAGCCAGGAGCTTGGGTTGGGCTGCTGTTTGGATGAGAGACATCTTAGAGAGAGCTTGAGATCCAAGTTCAGCCAAGGGGAGGGCTGAATGCAGTGGCTCAGGGAAGAGCCAGCATTGGGGCAAGGCCTGGGAGCCAGTAGGGGAGTTGCCGAGCTGCCAGATGGGATAAAAGATCAAGTTTTGAGCTTGGGGACAAAGGGGAGCCAATTAGCCTTAAGGAAAGTTACAGTGGTTCTTTCGGGGATAGCCCTGCAGAAGCTGCTGTGCTATCTGCAGAGGGTTGTGGGTTGCCTGGGAGTGTAGGGTTTTGTACCTTAGTGTCCTGGCCATATTTCAAGTATTGGGGTCACCTGAGCTTTCCCTTGAGAGCTTTCCTCATCTACCTGATTTCGAAGCTCTTGGACTCCTGCTCAGCATTGTGGGGGAGTTAGCCTTCCCTAGGAGGCATTTGATCCCCTTCTCCGTAGGCAAATGAGAGACCTCCATTTCTAAAATACCAAGATGGCCCTCTGGGGCTTCTGCTTTCCCTAAGTCCCTGGCCCCACGGGACTTAATCACCAGCCCTTCTCATTAGGCTCACTCCCACCAGTCTTCTCCCACCTTTGACACCTTCTCCTTGCAAAATATGTGAATGTGCAGTTTTCAGATAACAGTGACTGGGGTACTCGACTTTGGAGGCAGAGGCCTATCAGTGAACCAGCAGGGTGTGTCTCTGGCACCCTCCTGCTCCACTCCCTTCAGGGCCCTTGGTCTAGTGTACTCCAACCTGAAGATGAATCTCAAAGTTCTTTCTCTGCTTCACTATCTGGTCCACCTTTCCCCAAGACCCAGAGGACTGTAAGTTTGGATGCCATGGAAGAGAAGCAATGTCTTAAAATCTGCCCCACTGGGTTTTTCAAATGCAATCTTCCTGGGGTATGTTTTCCAGCAACAATGGAGACTTGGGAGAGTTGGGTGTTCAAGAAAAGCTCTCCCTTCCCTGATGCAGAACGTTTCCCACAGAGATGGGAGGGGCATCCAGAAGTTAAATAAAGGAGCCAAGAACACAGGTCTTACCAAGTCATATTCATTCTTTTATCCCATCACAAGTGTATGTGGCCTTAGCTGGGCTTGTGCTGAGACCTGCAGAGTCCAAGATGAATACAGTGGGCACCTCTCTCGTGCTGTGCCTTGTCTAAGACACCCTCTTTTGCCAGGCTAGCCATGGATCCAGGCATCTTTCCCAGAGCTGCTTTTGTGAATGGGGAAAATGAGGCAATTCACCAGTTACTGCCAAAACAGGGCTCAGTCTCTTGGATCATGCTGCTATCACCTAGACTGGCTCTTTTGTGATTTACTGTTTATGCCACTTAGTATGAGGGCTTGTGACATTCCAGAGAAGGGCCTGCCAGGGAGCAGCGAGGAGACCTCCCAGGTAGGCTGACACACTGACCCCACCACTTCTCTCTGGTTGGCAGGTGGGCAGGTGCTGAGCTGGATCTGTGCCCTGGACATTCCTTCCCCACGCAGCTGTGCAGACGGGGATGGGGGCGGTAGTGAGAGGTGGGCGGTCAGTGCCTTCATAATCTCTCCTCTTTCCCGACTTGTTAAATAGCATTCGCAACAAAGCACGGGACCTGGCATTTTAGAAATGTATTGCACCTTTTCCTGCCCACAGCCTCCTGTAATCTAGTTGGGGAGTCAAGCCACAGACAGGTAAATCTGGCCACACCAGGATCATCCATAATGCACTTGGGAAAGCACTGTCCAAATGGGATCAATTGTGATCAGTTTTGTTACTGTTAATGAAGGTCTGTCACTATCTAACGAAGGTGACAGTCCTGTCAGAAGCTAAATGACGTAGGGGGGCCTGGTGTACTAGAAGCGGCAGGGAAGGCTTTGGGAGGCAGCGAGGCTGAAGTCAGGCCTTCCGGTGTGGGCTGTTTCTCAGTTCCTGTAGGGGAAGGAGCAGATGGAGTAGCGGGAGCAGACACCACCGAGGTGGGAATTCAGTGGGTGTTCATGGGACTCTGGGCAGTCTGACTGGAACAGAGGGGGTTTAGAGGAAGAGTGAGAACATTCCTTTGTTTATCTCAGTCTCCTAAACTATGCTTTAGTGTCCTGAAGGTGAGACTAAATCTATTTCTCTTTGTTTTCCTATCACTAGTCCAAGACCAGGCACCATCTCCATCTATGCTTAAAGTGAATGCATGGGCGTTGGGCCCAATTGCCAGAGGCTGTGAAGGCCTGGCTGAGGAGGTGGGACTTGAGCCTTCACATTGGTTTCCGAGCAGGGGAATGGCAGTGATGATGGCGCTCAGGATGTTGGCTGGGTGAAGGGGTTAAGGCTTGGAGCAGGGAGACCAGTCAAGGGCTGTGGCAGGATCTGGGCACGAAGTAACCTCTCAGCTGCTCCTTCTCTCTTTTCTCCCTTCCACCCCCTCTTGCGACACCATGTGCCAAATGCCACATGGTCACCTGTTCTTCCCCTCCAGAACTGGGCAGTGCTTCAAACCGATCAACGTGGCAACTTCTGAAAGGGCTTCCTGTGACCTGGCTGCCTGTCCAGGCTGGAGACCGTGTCCTCCCCTGCATGTGCATCTGTGTGCAGGGGCCTTTGTGTGGGGGCAGGGAATGGCATGAAGACTGCTAACGCTAGCTGGGGGGACTGCCCAACAGTCGGTTTTTTCCCTCCTGTCCTCATCCTCCTGAGGAGACCTGCCTCCTGGTCTGGGACCTTTTGCTTTAAAGGCCATCTTTCAGCACTCCCCCTCAGGTTTGGAGGAGGCTGCACCCTGAGACTATCCGGTTTGACTGGTTGAACTGCTGCTGGGTCTTTTCTCAAGCAGGGTTTGCTGCTGTGTATCACCTTTCTGAGGAAGTTCTGTTTGAACTGGCTCTGGCTGCCTGGGGCCAAGGTTTGTGAGTGAAGGAGACAGAATGAGGAGGGTAGGGCCAGGGCAGAGAGATTTGAGCTTGGACAAGCACTGGGGCCAGCCCTTTGGCTCTAAGGTCTTGCATCCAAGACTGTAAGGCGCTGTGGTCCATTGAGGGCAGGTCTGAGCTGGGTCTGAGTGCCTCACTGTGTTGGGGGACCTTTGCTCCCCTCCAGCCCACAGGCAGCCTGAGGAGTCTCTCCCCACCCTGTGCCTGAGGCCCCAAGAAAGGAAGGGAGAACCCCTAGTAGAACCCCTAGTAGAATGGAAAGCAAAGCATGCATGAGAGTCCCCAAGGCCTCTCTGGCTCCTCCATCTTCAGACACTTAGTTGATATCCTTATGCTTAGTTTCTGCAGCTGTAAATGGAAGATGGTACCAGAATCTTTCTTAAAGGTCGTTGTGAAGCATACAGAGGCTAATGGATACAAAGCTCTTGGCAGAGTCCTCAATAAAATGGTGGCCACTATCATCGTCGTTATTATTCCCAGCTCTTAAGAAAGTTGTGGAGATTAATAAATTGTCAATAATGTGCTTTGAGGTCATCCTGCCCATCACTCATGCATTCAGTCATTCGAGCGCTATTTACCGGACACCCACTCTGTGCCAGGTGCTGTGAAGGAGCTGGAGATACCGCAGTGAACAAAACAGACAGGAATTGGGCACCAGCTCTGGCTTCACTTCAGCTTCCGTGCCACTTTCCCCCTCACCCTGGTAGTGCCAGGGCCTGAGAAGGAAGAGTCCGTTGGTGAAGAGGCAAGGGGACTGAGGAGAGAGATGACCAAAGAGGACTGGGCAGGATGGGGACTCTGCCCACTCCTCCCCTCAAAGACTGGATCCCAAAAATGGCTCAGAGGGTTCATTTGGCTGCTGAGTGTACCTGTGCCCCCTTCACAGCTCTGCAGTTTCACCCACAGTTTAGAGCACCCTGGTTTCTGTACCTTCCTCCTCCCCCCTCCCTGCTCCCCACCTTCCAAGCAGCTTGGTGATGAGCTTTATAACCTGAAAGTTGATATTTGGCCTTTACTCTCCTACCCTGATTGTCAGCTCTTCTCAGAATGCCTTCTTCTGTAATCCAATATTTGCGCCTATTCGTCTGTAAAACTGCCAATTTTTGGCACAGGCTTCTTCTGTCTTCTCCTTGGCTCTTCTGTCTGGGCATTGTGCTTTGTCCAGGGGTCACAGAACACCTTCCTCAGAGGAGGAAAGGGCTAATCAGCACCCTGTGTCATACACGGGGGATGCTGAGGCCCCCGTGGGTGGCCCAAACCCGAACTGTCCTCTGTCCAGCTGCTCCGGTGTGCCTGTGCTCATCCCAGAAGAACTTCCACAGACTGCCCAGTAGGACCTGTCTCCTGTGGGGGAAGGGAGAGGACAGGAGCCTCCCCCGCCCACCTCAGGACTCTGGGACGGAGGGACAGGCGGGCCTCTGCCCCCGGCTGAGTGTGCCCTCTGACACGGCCCTCTCGGGGAGGGTCAGGGCTGGGCTGGAGGAGTCAGGAGGGCTTTGAGGGTATCCGAGTGTTGCCCTTATCTTACTCTTTTGATAATGTTTCCTGAGAACTCTATGACTGGGCTCTGATCTATAGAGAGGTCAGATAGTTGGTTTTGAAATGTGGGTTATGCCCTGATCACTCATTGTCTCCCCATTGATTTTTTTTTAATGTATATATTTTTATTGTTATTTATGTCTTTTACATTATGTATTCCCCTTGGGTAAACCACCACCAATTCACCCGTGATCCATCTCTGTGGTCCCTTGTGTTCTTTTCTACTCCATTTTGTGCCCTTACCCTCCCCTCCCCCCGGCCCCCCTCACCCATTGATCTTCTTGCCTGGAATGTTCTGACTTCATTCATTCATTTATTCACTCGCATACCCACTCATTCGTTTTTGCTTTCATTTATTCAATTTTCTTGAATGATATGTAATGAGTACCTTTTGCCGGGTGATGAGACTATGAAATGAATGAGGTGGTGTTTTGCCCTCTGGGAGGCTCATGTGCAGCTGGGGAGGCAGACATCCAAACAGGCAACCAGAATATCTGCAAAAGCCACGTCAGAAAGCTTTGGGATCATGGAAGAGTGACACATTCCCTCTGGGGAGGTTGGTGAAGGCTTCGCAATGGAGGTTACATTTGACTGGGGCCTTGAAGACTAAATAGGGCCCCCTGGGAACAAGAGATGGGGAAGGAGGTGCCATAGAAAACACTTCAGGGTTTGGGATCTGTCACTCTTCTCCCTGACAGGGTCAGTTGATAGTAGCCTGGTTATGGTCTTACCAGTTTAAGTCAATTTGTTCCTTGTAGGAGTTTGTTTTTGTGGGCTCTGTGTAAAGACAGATGCATCTGGATACTGGGTCTCCTCCACCTCCCCAACTTGTTTTCTCCTGAGGCTCCCAGCACAGTCTCCTCCTTTTGGAAACTTCTGACCTGTCAACATGGCCTAACTGGGAAGAGGCTCAGGAGGAAGGCAGAGGAATGAGGGGTCAGTGCCCGCTGACCACCCAGCAGCAGGCTCAGGGAGGTGAGGCCAGGTAGGGGCCTGCCAGTGGGGAAGGGGACAGGGTTGGCTGCAACAGTGGCACGTGTCACCGAGGCCCAGTGGAGGTCTCTGCACGCGGCAGTGGAAAGGGGATTGATGTTTCCTGAGTACCTGTGCTTTCACCTTTTTTAATGAAGGAGGGAATTAATGTTGGTCCCTCTTCTCTCCCCCTTCAGAGGAACTGCAAATTGGACCGAAATGTCTTCCTACCTGAGGGTGACTTGCTGCTCCCTTGCTGGGGGCCCTACTTTTTCAGATCTTCTCTTCTCTGCTGGTACCTTCTTGTCCCTCAAGTCTCAGCTCAAATGTCACCTCCTTTAAAAGGTCTTCTCTGATCAGCCTATCTAAAGCAGCTCGCACACAGATTTCCTCACTCTCTCCTCTGTTCTTCTGCTTTTGTCTTGTAACACTTACTACTCTCTGAAATTATTAGTTTAGTACTTATTCTCTCTCTTCCCTCTAGGGCTGACACTCTGTGAAGGCAAGGACCTTTCTGCTATTCTCACTGCGTCTTCTAGTACTGAGCTTAGTTCCTCGCACATAGTTGGCCCTCGGTGACTGTTGGCTTGGATGCGTGCATGCATTTATTCTCCTAGAAGATTTTTCCTCTTCCCTGAGAGAAGTCACACGTAATAGTAGTTTCTTGGGATACATGAGATAATGAGACCTTGTGGACACGTGCTTGGGACTGTGGAAAGGGGGCAGAGCCCTGCAAGCAGTGAACAATTTCCAGCAGTTTGCAGGTCTGCTCAGATGCACATGACAGGAGAAGCCCGGATGTCGTAGGGAGCATGATCCCTGCGTGAGGTCCTCATCGGTGAATGCAGAGAAGAGGGGTCAGCGTCTTAGTCTAAGGTCAGTACTGCCTGTTGCTCAGGGTCACCGCTAGTGTCAGGTGACTCCTCTCTGCCAGCCAGGCTGCTGGAGTGACCTCTCGAAACCACCTCATGCCGGGGGCTCTGGAGTAGGGGAATACTTAGGCTCAGACCCTGGGGTACGTGTTCCTGCCAGCCTCATGGGAGTCGTTATTAACTGGGAAACCCACCTACATGCAGACAGCCCTAGTGCTCCTGGGTCCTGTGTCTCCAAAGCTGACCCTTCAACATTTCACATGCTCATGGCCCTAGAGTCCCTACATGGAAGGAAGGAAGGAAGAGGGATGAAGCAAGTGGCAGGCTTAGCTTCCAGAGTTGTCCTGGACCCTCTATCGTTGCTCTCCTGCGCCCATAGGGTGTGTGCGCATGAGTCTTTTGTGTGCTTAAAAAAAAAGAAGGCGGGTTAGAATATGATTCTGAAATCTCCAGTCTCTTTTTTGAGTGGCCATTTGAATCAGGTTTTTTTTTTTTTTTTTTTAATACATACAAGCTGGGGTACAGGCCAGAGGCGTGGGACGGCGAGAGGGTTCACCAGAGACAGAGCGGGTAGCAGAACAGGCAGATCAGAAATACACTGCTGAGGGGAGCAGCGGGCGAGGCAGGAGAGGTCTGCCGCGCCATGTGGGATTCTCCTCGGCCAGGCGTCGAACTCGCGTTGCCGCTGCCAACAGCTCCACAGTGCAGCACCCAACCGCTGCGCCACCGGGAAGGCCCCTGAATCATTTTTTTACCTCACTGTCCTGGATGTTAAAATATGGTTTTGGAATTAGAGGATCAGGACTCTGTCTGCCAACACCAGGGCCTCCTCTTTATTCCTGGTCTGTGTGCTGTGCGCTGTGTGCACGCGGACTGGTGCATTAGCACAGAGAGCCAGGTTGCACCTTGTTCCTGGGTGAGGCCAGCACGAGGGACAGCCTGCAGCTGGTGAGAAGAGAAGCCGGTTGGCATGTTGTCCATGGCCAGTGGCCCCAAGAGTCCCAAGACGGAAAGAAGGGAGGGGGATGCAGCAGGTGGCAGGCTTAGGGCAAAGGCCTCTCTCCTTTCCCCTCACCTGATTGGCAGAGGGACAATTGGAGCCTTTGACTTTGATCTTTTTTTTAGCTCTATCACTTGTTCTCCCTCTATATCATTTTCCTTTCTTCCCCTCATTTGACTCGCAGTTAGTAGGAAAGGGCATTAATTCTCCTGATAAATATTTTCCTGAGAGAAGGGGTTTTTGAAATGGGATAACTGTGATGCCTTGTTTTGGAGGGGATGGGGCAGGGCAAGGCCAGGCAGCTACCTCCCCAAAAGGTCTGCTTCTTCTAAAGTTTCTTTTGGGGTTGCTCGGGGGTGACCGCTTTGGAGGTGACCACCTGCCACAACCCACACAAGCTCCCCATGTCTGACACATGCTAGTTCCCTGTGGGGTGGGCCCGGGGCTCCCTGGGACTGGGGCTGGTAACTGGAGCCAGCGTGGCGCCGGGGATTGGGTGTCTGCCTTGAGTTTCAGGCGGATTGAGTTGTTCCTTGTCGTGGCGTCTCATGGCTAATGAAAAGGCTCAGGTGGCGCTGCTGGGCCTTGGGGTGGTGGTTGATCATGGCGATAATATTTGGCGCCCGCAAAAGCCCTGTTTCCACTTGAAGCATGTGGCACTTGGCAAGCAGGTAAGCCCGCACCTGACTTAACCCATGAGGTGCTGGCCCTGCCATAGGCAAACCCTTTATTTGCCAGAATTTAGGTCGTGGTGCAACTTGGGAGGCCATCTGAGCTCCCTGGTGGGGTGTGTGTGTGCATTTTCTTTTCGCTGAAACACTCGGTGGAGTGCTGGCTCTTTGCTCACCCCTCACCCCACTGGCCTTCCTCTTCCCAACATGAGCCCCTCCTGCTTCCTGGATCTCTTTCCATTCCCTACACTATCACCCTCAGTTTCCCAATCTCATCCCCCACCAAGGAGAGCAAAACCTTCTTCAGCCAACACTTAATAAAGTGCTATGTGCCAGGCTCTGTGTTAGGGTTTTGTACTTTATCTCATAATCCTCACAAAATGTCTGTGACATAAGGGATAGTCACCCCCAGGTTACAGGTGAGGAAGCTGAAGCAAAGAAAGGTTAAGTAGCTTCTAAGACCACACAGGTGATTAGTGGTAAAGGCGGAATTGGAACCAACCTCTGGACTTACAACTCTGTCTTAATGGCCATGCCTCTGTTCCTGGAGCTGCACTTCCTCCAGAATTCTAGGGTTTTCTTCCAGTGTCCTTTCCCCTGGGTGTGGTCTGTTTCCTTCTATCCACGATCTTCACAGCCCCTCTGCTGCTAGACCAGGAAGATCATAAGCTTGCCCTGTTTTAGTGCCCAACATCAGAGATCTTAGGAGCCAAGTGAGTGCCAGCAGTGTCTCCCCTGGCCTGTCCCTCTAGCCGGCCCAGGCAGGTCCCAGAGGCAGTCCTGACCTGTACTCCCAGTTCTCCCACATTGACCTGTCACTGTGCTGCCAGGCACAGCAGGGCCATTGTGGGGGTCCTGCTGGAAGAGCAGAGGCTACGTAGCCAGAACAGGGGCAGCCAGCGGCCTCCCAAGGCCACCAGTGGGGTGAGGGTGGCATTATCCCCCCACCTGGCAAGACCCAGCACTGTCACTCAACTGAGGGGTTTTTCTTGCCAATGTCTGTGCAGCGTTCAGATGGTAGGACACATGTTCCTGCTCCTGAGCCACTGGCACCCGTCCCTCCCTACACTCTCTGGGGCAAGAGGATGCCACTAATGGAATTGCTACTTCCTCCTTGGCACTGTGCCAGGAGGCAAAGAGTTCAAAAACCAAAAAAAATTGTCAAGTACAAAAAAATATTCTCTGCCCCTTAAGTATTTTACTTCTGTAGAGTAGCAAGAAAATTATCAGGTTTTCCGCCCTCCCCTCAATGATGGACCTCTGCAGGCCTCCACGCATGCCTGATGGTGGGCACCTGAAGAAGGTTGTGGGTGTGCATAATGTGGACGCACCTGAGCCAAGACTGAGGTATAAAGCAGCAGCAGCAGAGAACCGTGGCGTGGCGTGGCGTGGCGTGGCGTGGCGTGGCGTGGCGTGGTAGGCGTGGCGGTATGTGGCAGATCACGATAGATTTTGGTGGAGTACAGTGGAATACAGTGAAGAATATCATGAAGACAACTAACAAAACAACAATTCTGCTAGGACTGATGATGAGCCTGCTTGGTTTAAGGGTGGTTGCACAACAACCTCTCACTGGGGCTGGGAGACAAAAATAGGAGGCAGCAAGGAGCAGGGCCTAGCCAGCCCCGTAGCTGAAGTGTCTAGCCCGCCAGCCCCGGGGAGCCGCGCAGCAGCCGTGGACAGCCACAGGCTGGACTCTCTGGGCACTCCTGATGTGCTGGTGGGGAAGGTGCTCTAAGGGTGCTCAGGGGCCAGGAGCGGGGCTGAGGGCTAGGATCCAGGGCCCCCGGCTCCCACTTCAGCCAGTGTATTCGCCATCTTTATGTGTCTCTGCTTCTTGACACGTCTGCCTGCCTCATGCTCTACTGAATGGCCAGGCCCTCGGCACCTTCTGGAGGGAACTGGTTTGATGGGCTCAACTGGCTTTCCTTGCCTCTGTCGAGCAGGTCAGCAAGACCGCTGATGGGCCTCCTTTGGGTCAGATGTCCACTCCTGGTCCAGTCAGGAGCTGCTTCTCCACAACATCCACGCTGCTCCCAGCCCTGCTTCCCTGAGCAGAGGCTTTGGGCTAGGCATTTCCAGCCAGAAAAGGACACGGGGTGTGGCAGACCCAGTGATCAACTCTCTGTGGTGCAGGGAACAAACGATGAGCTGCTTGTCATACTTCAGTTACTGGGGAGAAGGCCCCATCTTGCTGACTTTCTCCCTCAGGAGCTCCAGGTCTCCAAGAGCCTCCACTGAAGCTGCATGGAAGTGGTTGCCTTACTTCTTCACACTGAGTGTTCGCTGTGCCTGGGAAAGTTAGCAGCTTCTCATGTCGGGGTGCTGAGGGGGCAATCTCCAGGGCAATGCCATGGGCTTGGTAGAATCGGGAATTGTCTCAAAGAGCAGGGGCTTCCTGCAGTGGTTCTGACAGGCTTGCATCATGTGAACCCCGTCTCACCTCTAGACACCTCCTAATACCAGAACAGATGTGGGGTACTCCAGGCATGACAGAAGAGGCACTATGATTCTGAAGTCCCATGGGAATGGAAAGCCATTGGTTGAGGAAGAGCACCTTGGGTAGGTTTTAGGAGACAGTTTTCTGGTCTGGCTCAGTCAGGATATGGAAACATCCTGTGGCCTCTCTGTGCCTCACGATCATAATCCCCGCTCCTGCCTGCCTCCTGGGCTGGCACAAGAACAGAGGGCTCTGGATTCCCCCCTCGGCGCTGTACTGTAATTACAAGGATTATTTTGAACTTAGGTACATACTTCTGCCTCGAGATGGGCTTGATGATGGTTCTCAAGCTTTATTGTGCCTAGGATTTACTGGGTCTGGGTGGAGCTGGAGAATTTGCATTTCTAACAAGCTCCCTGGTAGTGCAGATGCTGCTGGTCCCTGGATTAGAAAGGGAGAGGAGACTGTAATCCTGCCTACATCTAGGGTTCTTGGCTGCACCCCAGAAAGTCTTTATTCATCAGAGTGAAGGTAGGAGTGCGGGAACTGGTTTCTGCTGTGTACCAGGTGCTTTCTGTACCTTGTCTAATTCCTACCACACAACAACGCTTAGGGGGCCATTTTTCTCATTCAACAGTGTTGTGCCAGCCGGCACCAGGGCAGGTTCGCATGATTCAGGCAGCTGAGTAAAGGACAAGCCCTGGAGCCCTCCAGGTGGCTTTGGCAGGCTTTAATCATCTTTTATAGCAAGGCACCCATGTACAAGCAGGCAAGGTGGCCGGGGCACCAGGAGGCTGGCAGGCTTCCTAGCCTCCGGCAAATCTTCACCTTCTCGGGGCTCTCTGGTAGCATCTTGGGGTCTCACTGCTGCCGCTTCTGCTGCACGCTCTCACTGCTGTGCCATGCTTTTTTCCATGCTCTCATGTTGCTGCCTCCCTATGCCACGCCACGCCACGCCACGCCATGCCACGCCACGCTACGCCCTTCTTCAGGCGCCCGCCATCAGGCACCCGCCATCAGGCACCCAGTTAGGCCTGCAGAGGCCCATCACCGAGGGTGGGGCGGAAACCCTGATAACTCTTCCTCCCACCCTACAAACATAAAAAATATCAGGCCCAGAGGAGTCAAAACTTGCCCATCATCACGCAACAAGTGCCAGGATCAGGATTCAGGCCCAGGTCTTTCTGACTCCAATGCCAATGGCTATTTCCTGCACTATAATAGCTCTCAAACTTGATCTAAAATTACCACAGATCTGTTAAATACAGGTTTCTGGGCTTTGGTCACAAATTCTAACTCAGAAGGTCTGGACAAGGCAGGGTAGCAGCATTTTAAAAAACCACACCAGGTGATTTCAAACTGAGCATCTGCAAAACACACCTTGAGAAAGGGAGAACTCACGTGCCTCACCTGGAGCGTCAGGTGCCAAAACTTTAGTCCAAATGTAATCCTCAGACTCCAGCATAGATCAGAGTCACCTGGAGAGCTTGTTAAAACACATTCCCGGGCCCCACCCCCAAGCTTCTGATTCCCTAGATCTGAGGGTGTCCAAGGATTTGTGTTCCTAGTAAGTCCCAGCTGCTGCTACAAGTCTGGGGCCACACTTTGAGAACCTCATCCTAGAAGTTCTCTGTCACGTGTGACCCGGGGGCCAGTAGTGTCAGCGTCACCTGAAGGTTTAACAGAGCATCTCAGACCTCATCTCACACCTACTCAGTCAGAACCTGCATTTTAACACGATCCCTCTGTGATTCTCGTGCACTTCAAGCTGGAGGAGCTGGAATGAGAAAACACTGGGGGTGGAAGTAGATGAAGAATCTCTTTTTCCTGTAGATTCTGAAGGTGCAACAGGCAAAGCATAGGTGCTCCCACAGGGGACTGACAACAACAGCTGAGCAGGGGCACTGGGGAAGGACGGTCCCGGCTGCGGAGAGAGTGGAGAGAACAGGGAAAGCTAAGGCTTGAGCTGGGAACGCCCAGCAGGCAGCAGCCGTGGCCCACTGAGTCAGCAAGGAGTTCTTTGAATGTGCAGCAGTGGGCAGGGGAGCACAGTGCTTTGAGGACTGGCAGATGAGCGCACATCTGAAGAAACGTTTTTCCAAGCAGCTGGGAGGGCACAGCTGAGGTGAGCGAGCAGGAGTCTGCAGGGACCAGCCAAGGCCAGCTTTGCCTTTGCCCTGCAGTGCTGGATGAGGAAATTCCCGACAGCTGTGGAGGGAAGGAACCCTGCTCAGTGCACAGGGTGCAGCGTGGTCGATAAGGTGGACACCCTGGAAGGTCCAGGGTGTGTGGGAGCGGAAAGTAAAAGGAACAGATTTCACCAGAGGATCTTAGGGCTGTTCATTTTTTCTCTTTATAAAAAAGGGGGTAGGTGGGTGGAAGAGGAAAATCCTCTGAAGGCAATTTTACTTCTCAGAGATGTTAAAACAAGTTTTACCCAGTGGCCTAGAGGGCCTATTGCAAGATGCTGGGGTGTAGGGTGAGCCACCAGAGTTCCCCAGCCCTGGTCCCTCCCCATACAGCTAAGTGAGGAAAGAAGAAGAAGGCCTCGACTGAGCCCTTGCTCTCAGGGTAGTGGCATGTCTTGTCAGTTCTGCCTCTTCTAGCAACCTGCATTCATTCTTGGGGAGAGGCCTGCTAGTTTGGGGAACTCCCCTCAAGATGAGTAGTGTAGTGAAGACTCCAATGCCTAGTTAACACACAACTGTCTTTATTCCCCCCAGAAACAGCGCAGGGGTAGCATGGGCTCTGGCAGGCAGCGGCAGTTAGTCTCTGCTGTTTGCTGTGCTGACCTTGGGTTGCCTCTCTGAGTCTTTGCTTCCTTCCACCAAGCTCTGTGAGATCAGGGACCATCTGTCTTTCTTTGCCACGCTCTCTGCACCTCGTTCTGTGCAGGGCACAGACTAAGTCCCCATGGATGTTTGTGGAGGAAAGCAAGTAGAACCTTCTAGCCCCTCCTCCACCCTCATGATCACTTTGCACACAGCACTGCCCTTGACTAGGCTTGCTGGGCTAGAATGAGGTTGCGCTGGGCTTATTATCAAATGAACAACATTCCTGCTTCTCTGGGAAAGACGGTACTATGACATGAAAGAATGAGAAATCCTGATTATCTTCTCTGCCAGATATTGGGGAGAAGAAAATTCTTGACAACTGTTTGTCTAGGGAGGAGGTGAACACGAATCTGCCCCTACCCCAAGCACTGTGGGTGCCCCCTCCTTCTTTCACCCTCCTCTTCACTTTCTCAGCACACTTGGAAGAGTGGCTGCCAGACATTGCCCATTTGGAAAAGTACAGCTCAATAGATATGAATCAGCTTGGGCAGGCGAAAATGATTCACGTCCAGCCAACTTGATTCTGTTCAGGTTGTCCGTGCTGAGTCTTTCTCTCCCTTCTAATTAAATGGTGATTGGTCTCTGAGAGAGGGAAGAGACTGAATTTAATCTGTCTGTATTTGTGAGAAGCTGGGGACAGAAGGGATAAGGGGAGAAGAATCCCTATTGGCAAAGAAGTCAAGCGCAGGTGGAATGACAGTGACACTGGGATTGGGGCTTTTTGGTGCCTTTGGAGGCTTCAGGGCCGTGCATTGCGGCATGGAGACTTCGGTCCAGCCCTCTGCCTTCACCATATTCCCTGCCTGAAAACTGGCTGATGATGCCCCTTCCTGACTTGTCTCCAGGGAGTACATGAAGACTGAAGCGTAATTAACCTACTCGACACAGCTCTTGAATCACTGGGCATAGTGCCTGAGCCCAGTCAGGACTGGGGAGAGGCACAGGCATAAAAGCATTTCCATCATCACTCAGATGCAAACTGTGTCCTGTGTCCTGGCTTCTCTTGCTGAGATTTCTCCGAGGAGGTTTCTGCTCTGGGCTGCTTCACTCAGTTTCCTGTGTCTGTGGCATCTTTATTCCCCAAGCCCTTGGGCAGATGAGACTGTTTTCCTCTCCTCCCCCTGCCCCCAGTGGTAGGCCTCACCTGGTCATGGACAGTCACTTGCCAGCACCCACAAGGAACCATTGATGGTGCACCCACCAATTACCCTCTGAGATGACTGACTCCCAATTTTACTGATGCAGAAATGGAGGTTCAGAGAAGTAAGGTGTCCGAAGTCAGAGCTCTGAGTGAAGGTCATGGCCACAGTCAGGGTTCAAGCTCAGGCCTGATTCCAAGGCCCGTGCTCCTCCCGGTAAATGCCTCCTGTGGTGAACAGGAGCTAGTCGACAGCAGCTTCTTTGGGCCTTCTCTTCGTGGGCCTTGGCTAGGGGCTGAGGCCTTCATACACACCATGAGCCTGAAGCAGTCCTCTCTTCAGGGCCCGGGTGCCGTCCCCACACTCATGAAGTGCTGTGACCCCTCCAGGATATTAATAAAGCAGAGAGAGAAAAATCCAGGCAAATAAAGTAGATCACTCTTCCTAAGGCCTAGGGTTCCAGCAGGGGTAAGTACAGGCTGTTGTCTCCAGAAGTATAAATGAGAAAATGTCACATGTGAATAGAGACACACTTGGGGCAGAGGCAGGGATGGAATAGATTTCCCCATATTGGTTTTGTCTCCTCCTGTGTCCCCCCAGCCCTTCACTGCTGTCAACTCTCAGCTCAAGGAAGAAGGGAAGCCCCGCTCAAAGCCCCAGCACGTCCTTAGGATCAATTTTTGGTTCAAGAAGACCCTTACCTCCCACCGTCTTTCCACCAGATTAAATCAAAAGGAAATGCCCTCCAGTGTGAGCGCCTGGGCCTTGCCCTTCCCACGGAGATCCCCCCTAACTCACTTGCCGCCCTCCTTTCCCCAGGCGTTGACTTCAAGATGAAGACCATAGAAGTGGACGGCATCAAAGTACGGATACAGATTTGGTGAGTGGGCTAGGAGGACTTACCTGGGCTGCTCCTTGGTGACATCCCAAGCCTTCTGGGATAACTGGTCACCTCCTGGAGGGAGAGCAGAAGTCTCAAAACCCATCACCTGTTCCTCTGAGCCTTAGTCTCCCATCTCTTTCTTAAGAAACTTCAAAGGATTGATGGCAAGTCACCAAAAGGCAGGAATTCAAAGGAATTGGCAACTACCCCCTGTGCTTGTCTTAGAAAAAGGCTTTTCCCTAGGCTGTCTTGGAAAAGGGCTTTACCCACACTGCTATAGTATTGAAGGCAGGAGGGCTGCAACAAGCCATCAGTTTGAATTCCTCTGTACAGCCCACTGCAGTTCTCACAAGCAGCCACAGGGGCGTGCTATGGCTCTCTGGCCTGATGCTCCTGGATGCTCTGCCTCAGCCAGCATTTGCAGCTGCCTCCCCTTCTGCCTCCCAGGATGGTATGGGCAGTGCCTTCGGAGGTCCCAGACCAGTTGGGGCTGTAGCAGTCCAGCCAGTCTGGCCATATGGCCAAATTCTAGAGCGTATTGTCCAAGGCCCAGTCACAGGTGTGGGTCCTGGTGCAGACACGGTTGACAAGGCCCCTGCAAGCCCTCTCTCTACAGAGGCCTCTCTCCTACAGAGTCAGACATATTCTGATCCTTTAGGGAAACAAATCTTCACTGAGCTCCCCAGTTTTTCTTGCCAGGGCACAGTCTCCCAGCTCCTGCTCCTCCCTGCCCAACTGCCTCCGGAGTCCTTGCTCTCCTAAGGGACTGACTTTCTTCTACAGGGACACGGCGGGACAGGAGAGATATCAGACCATCACAAAGCAGTACTACAGACGGGCCCAGGTGAGCCGCCGTCAGGGTGGGGTGTTGCCACCCACACTCCATATGCACTGGGTGTTTGAGATACTTGTACCACTGACCCCCAAAATAAGGATCTCAGATTGCCTGCTGAGGGAGGGAGCCCCAGTGGGGGGTCTTTCAGTTGCTCACTGATCATTCACCCATTAGTCTCTGAGACTCACTCCAGGCAGGTCCCCACCGCTCGCCCCCGAAGGCCCCCCTTCAGCCAGGACTGAAGGTCCAGATCAAAGCATTTGGTGCCTTCCTACTTAGCTCCAGATAGGCCTATGGAGCAGCGGTTTTGGGGGTCTGAGAGGAGTCATTTCTGGTGCTGAGGGATCCTCATTGGTTAAGCAGGGAGAAGGGATAGTGGCACCCAGCATTTGAGACACCGCCCTGCTCAGGCCTGTGACTGCACAGGCTCTGTGTGCATCTGCCTCCCCCATCTCTCTCTCCTCTCTCTCAGGGAATATTTTTAGTCTACGACATTAGCAGCGAACGCTCTTACCAGCACATCATGAAGTGGGTCAGTGATGTGGATGAGGTAGGAGATGCCGCCTCACTTTGGGGGTGGGGGAAGGGCACCTCAGAAGGGAAGGCAAAGTGAGGTGGGAAGGGCTGGAGCTCTCAGGGTTGGCGAGCAAACGCTAGCAGGAAGCCTTGCCTTGCACAGCCCCGGGTGAAAACCTCTGGGTAAGTAGGACGAGGGGAAGAAGCGGAAGCTGCCTGGCCTACATGACTGTTTCTTTCCCAGGAATGACTAGATCAGAACAGTTTCCTTCCTGAAATCTCAGGATCAGGTGGAATTTCGAGACTGGGGTTCTAGTCCTGGTTCTGCCACAGCAGTTGCGGAGCCTTGGCCAAGCCGTTTGAACTCCGATTCCCAGATCCTCATCTGTAGAATGAGGTCTTGACTTGAGTCCAGTGTCCGCCTCTCCAGCCTGGATAGCTCTTGTCCAAGGAGACATCAGTAGGACCCAGTGTTTTCTACCCTAAACTGTGCCTGTGACACCACTCTGGCATTCCTGCGGTCAGCTGTGGTACTTGGGGACACCTGGCACCTGTACCTGTACCTGCTCCATCTCTAGGGCTCTCAAGCTGGGTGCTGGGGTGGAGGCCAGTGGAGACTTCTCGGTGGGGAGACAGGAGGGTAAGTTAGCACTCACTGTCCGTTCTTTCTGTCCTCTGTCCCTAGTACGCACCAGAAGGCGTCCAGAAGATCCTTATAGGAAATAAGGCCGACGAAGAGCAGAAACGGCAGGTGGGAAGAGAACAGGGGCAGCAGGTAAGTGCGAGTGGGCTGGCTGAATCCATCCTTTGGTGTCCCACTGCTTTCCAGAGCCAGTCCTGAGAGCTGGCATCCAGGATTCTGTCCCTTGTCAGGTACCCCCCGCACCCCCACAGTACCCTGAGGCACTGGATGAGCTGCCATCCTGAGAGTTTGCTTTCTGTCCTTCAGGGACGTTGATTTGAGGTCTGTCCTGAAACCAAGACCTCTTGGGCGGCACCTGTCCCAGATCCAGGTCCCTTAAAGCTGGATCCCCTCTGCTGAAGAGCTCGCCTGGTGTCAGTGCTGAGGAAGGGCGTCAAGTTCTGACTCCTCTGCTGGCCTCCAGGCACAGCTGCACCTCAGGGTCATCCCAGCCCTCCACGCCCCACTCCCCATCCTCCTTAGACCCGCGGGGAGGTGGGAGGGAACATGAGGGAATGAGGAACACACAGTTGGAGAAGCTACAGGGGCAGAGAGGGTGGGAGGAAGCCACTGAGGGACTGTCTAAGCACCAGGGCGACCACCCCCCGAGGCCAGGAAGGAAGAGGCACGGTACTGAGCCCAGAGTCCTCACCCACTCCAGGACCTCAAGAGCTTCTCTCTTCAGTCAATAGAGTTCCACTAGCACTTAAAATAAAATTGATTTTTTTGGAATAAAAAATAATACATGGTCATTGAAAAATTTGAAAGTGAAGACACCCTACTAGAATAATAGTTTTTATTGAGCACTGTCTGCGTGGCCCTGGCTGAGACATCGCTTTGAGATGTGTGACCCACTCAGTCCCGCCATGCCCCGGGCTGGCAGACACTCTCATCCCCCATTACCAGGTGATGAAGTTGGGACTTAAAGTTACTTGTCCAAGGTCAGTCAGCTCGTCGGTGGACCACCGCTTCTCCTGTGGGAACTGTTTTGCATTAATTTGCCAAACTACCGAAACATTTTGGCACGTGTCCTCTGATGTCAGGAGTGTGTGTGTGTACGTGAGGGGGGCCTTTTGGTGCGCCGTCTTCTCCCACTCTCTGTGTCTTTGGGCTCCTTGTCTCACCTGGGAGGTTATCTGTCTGTAAGTGCAGTGGCAGAAGTATGTGCCAAATGCTGTGGGCACCTCGCTTCGTTTCTGACTCCCTTTCAGAAATGCTCTTCTCTTGCAGCTGGCTAAGGAGTACGGCATGGACTTCTATGAAACAAGTGCCTGCACCAACCTCAACATTAAAGAGGTGAGCGCTCGGAAGCCCACTTGCCCTGTCCCTTTGGCTGACTCCAGCAGAGTGGGGAGGTGACAGGAGGTGGCAGATAGGAGCCAAGATAAAATGAGCTCTCCCCCTGGGGCAGATATAGGGTCATCAGGGGAAGAGGAGGAGACCCCAGACTAACCTGTGCCCCTCGGTTTCCCAGTCTTTCACACGATTGACAGAGCTGGTACTACAGGCTCACAGGAAGGAGCTGGATGGTATCCGGACACGTGCCAGCCATGAGCTGGCCTTGGCAGAGCTGGAGGAGGAGGAGGGCAAACCTGAGGGCCCAGCGAATGCTTCAAAAACCTGTTGGTGCTGAGGGTCCTGCGAGAGCACCCGCCCCACACAAGCCCCTCCTGCCAGGAGGCCTGTGGGCAGACAGGAGTCCGGGTTCTGCCCTGCTTCTCCTCTCATTTGGGCCACCCTGTGGAATATCAGCAGCTGCTCCCCCCCGCCTGGCCCTGAACACAGCTGTGCTGTCATCTCCGAGCAGCCTCTGCCCCAGCCCCTCCACCTGGAGCGGCCTCCTCAGCTGCCTCCCCAGCGCAGGCCTGCTCTGCCCCACGCGTGCTCCGAGCACCGTCTCACCGCCTCAGCTCTCCAGATTATGGCTGAGTCTGGAGCCAAGGCCACTTTAAGGCTCCTTCTTTCTCAGTGCATCTGGCCCCTTCTCCCTTTTTCTCTCTCCTTGCACTTCCCTTTCCCCATGCCGGTGTGTTTCGTATCAAAGCCCCTCACAGCCCTTTCCCTCTATGTCCTCTTTGTGACTGCTGGTACAGCTTCTTCCTTTCCTGTCTAAGGGGATGGGCTCAGGCTTGTGGGGATGTTCTAGATTCTGCTCCTGGGAGAACCCCCACTCTGCTTTGTAGGGGGCAGGGGGCTGACTAAGTCTATGGGGTGCTTCTTTTTATCCCGTCCTCCCCACTGGCACCAATGATCTGGGAAAATGGAACACAAGGAAGGGAGGAAACACCACCTGGTGAATCTCGGCCTAGGGCTGTCCTACCTCTCCTGCCTCTCCACCCCCACTCTGGCCTTGTCTGGCTATCTGCTCGCCTGCTTCCTGGGGGAACTGAGCTCAGAGGCAGGTGCTTCCGAGAAGAAAACTAAATGACGAGGGGTGGCAGGAATAAAAGTCACCTCATTCTCTACCTCCCATGCAGCGTGTGCACAATTTCTCCCCATCTGGGCTCCTGAACTTAAAGACACGGATCAAGGCCTGAGGGCACCGCAGGAGCAGGGAGAGCCCCAGCCGGATCCTGATCAGCCCGCCACACTGCAGAAAGGGGAGCCTTTGGAAATAAAGGACTGTCTCCCATATATCAGGTTTAAGGGCCAGGGACGGCAGGCCAGGGACAGCAGCCTGCAAACCAGAGGGGGAAAGGCGGCAGCAGGGCCTCCCGGCCCCATCTTCTGTTGCTATGTAAGAGAGGGCATTTTCCCACAACCCCCTGGCTGGTGAGAGGGGATATAACCATGCCAGTGGCCCTTCACACAACTCAGCCTGTGGCTCGCGAGGTTTTCCCAAGACCCAATGTTTGTGGTAGAAAGGCAGGACTTCATGGGAAGAAAGAAAGGAGGCCGAGACGGAACTGCTCGATGCTGTTCTCCTCAGCCTTTGACTATGCGGTCCTCTGGCCTCTGAAGAGGAGGCTGGAGGGTTTGCCAACTGCACAGTGGCTGTAGATGGAGGGAAGCCGACTCCCTCCTCCTGAGCTCTTTGTTCAGGTAGAAGTGTCTTTACCCCATATGGCCTAAGAGTAGCTTCCAGGAGGACCTTTACGGAAGGAACGAGGCAGTTGCTAGCTCTAGTCAGATTCCTCCCCACCTTCCTAAGGTGGGTGAGGCCGAGCTAGGTAGGAGGTCACTTCAGCTACATATTAGCTGCACTGCATGGCTGGGGCTGGCACTGAAACAGACCCATCCATTGACTATTCACCAACTAAGGACCAAAGCTCGCACATGAAAAGGCTTAAGAACCCCACTTCCCTACTCCAAAAAAGGGGTGAGGGATGAAACCACCAAACCTTTCCTTCTGACTCTTATCAAAGTAGGAAACAGCAGGAGAGGATTTAGAACAGCTCAGGATTTAGGAACGGGGGCTACTTGAGCCTTGTGAAAGGAAAAGGAGAACAGGGATAGTTTTAATCATTAGCTAAGGAGACTTTAGAGAGTTGACTTCAGGATGAAGTCATGACGATGACAAGATGCTTCCTTGAGGACTGACTCCCTGGGGGTCTGGCCACGGGCAGCATCACACTGGGGGTGGGGAGGAAGGTGAGGCCAGCCCTCGGTCTGTCCTCAGCCAGGGGCTGCAGAAAGGAGGAGCCATACTGGGCATTGGCTGCAACCTGTGGGTCAATGCTGCGGCTTTCTCTGCGGGTCAGGTAGAGTGCATTGCCTTTCTCCTAGCCCCGCAGGTCAGGGAAGATATTCTTACTGTACCCTAGCGGTTCTGGAAGGGAAAACATGGGGTTGGAATTCTATGGTCTAATTAGCCCCATCCACAAGGGCCACCGCTGGGGAAAGGTATGGGAGCAGGAGGAGGGTTGGGGTTTTAGGGCTCAGCTATGCTTATCAGGTACCAGAGTCAACCTCTCACTCCCAAACTTCTCTGGTCCAGGAGGTGGCCTGGGATGTGGCACTAAGCCCAGACTGTTGAGCAGGTGCTCCTGCCTGTTTCCTCTGCACCACCTCTGCACCTGCTGTCTCGAGACTCAGTCCAGCCCCAGGCCTTCCACCTGCTCCTGAGCCCCCACCATCTCCCTGTGATGGGTGAACTCTGTACTGTGTTTCGGGTCCAGCATATGAATTGTGAACAGGGTTCGTCTATTTTAAACACCAATGTTTACAAAATAAAGAATATTTCAAACCACAGATATGGCTGCTGGATGAATCTCTGGGAGTAGGGCTCTGGCAGTTAAAGGGGAGGAGAACTTCCAGAACCCTTCCAAATGCCACCTGCAGGGGAGCCCCAAGTAAAGCCTTTAGTGCTCTGCATTGGGCCAACACTGCCGAAATGAGACTGAGTAGAAACATTAGGGGGCTGTTGACTAGCCATCTGAGGGAACCTTTAAAGCCCAGAGGTTTCTCATCTGTCTGGGATAGAAGTGGGACAGGACTTCTTAAAGGCATGAGAAGAGGTTCTGGAATCTCAGGGGCCTGAGTAGTGATTAATTCTACTAGGATTACAGAATTGATGGAAGAGGCAGAGGGGGGTTAAGGATAGAATGAAGAAGGAAGAAGTAAGACAAGGTAGGGCCATGGAGTGGTAGTCTGAGATCTACCCACACTTTCTAGTTACAGAGTGCTTGTAATACTTTATCTCCTGTGTTCTAACAATCACATTGATGTAGGATAAGAAGGGTGATTACTTAAGTTCAACAGATAAGGAAACATGCTCAAAGAGTTCAAAGTATTAGCTTAAGGACCCCAAGGAACCTTAAGGAAAATGAAATTGCAGCAGGGTAAAGCTTTGGCATCACTACTTAGAAAAATCTCTGCCAGCAAATCCTACTTGCAGCCAGAGTTGAGAATCACCAGCCGAGGCTTTCTGCCTACTCTGCCAGTGCCATTTCCAGAACAACCGCTGTCCCTGTGGAAAGTTGTGGGAGTCACATACTTGTTAGTGCAGGGCACGTCTGATGTTAGAAGCTTCTGCAAAGCAGGCCAGGTTGACATAAAGCTGGAGTCAAAGTGGTATTTTAGGAAAATCTCATCGATTTTATTCAATTATGAAAGGTGAGGGAAAATGGGTCAATGGGTACTAGACTGCACTTAGCAGAAAAGCGAGGGCTTTTTTTTTTCCAGCCTTCCTGGAAAGGGGATGCAGGAGGGCAGCCAAGAAGAGGTGTCTGGGAGCTGAGAGAGTCCTGGGGGAGCTCTAGTTGTGCAGATAAATCTGGCAAGTTCATATTAAAGTTTAGCCCACTGTCAAGGCCAAGTCCTTCTGACTCAGTGGCTTGGTAGGAAGTTTTATTGGCTATTCCTAGGAACTCCACCCAGACTCAGCAGAAGACCCACTTCATTCTGCATTTCCTGACACACCTAGTGCTAAAAGATTCCTTCCCTATTTAAGGAATGAAGTTTATTTTTAGAGGGCAGCCAGTTGAAACATGGGTTCCCATGTGCTACACAGCCATGAAAGGCTACGAAAGACAGAAGCTGGCCAGTTCCTCCATCTCTCAACAAATCAGATTCTCAAGACCAGCTGTGCCCTAGTCTTGCTTATGTTTTGTTCTTGGAGGTGCCTGTGAACACACTTCATAGCAAACATTTGTGTTGCTTTTGAAATTTAACTCTAAAATCCCAGGTAAAGCCTGATTGCCAGTTTTTACTAAGAGAGAAATGCAGGCAGTAAAAAGAAAGGCAGAGTCAGTAAGTGCTTGGCAGAATGAGGTGGGCCTGGGAGCGGGGTTCCCATGGGACGGAGTGCGGGTCCTCAATGTCCTTACCAACACCTGCCTGGTACTGAAGGCATCATGCGTGGTCTAACTGGGGCCAGACACTGAAGCCTCAACACTGCACACTGCCTTCTGGAGGAGCGGGGAATGGTCAGCACAAGACCCCTCTGGAGAGTCTCTGGGGACTGAGCCTTTGTCTGAGTAGAGGCAGGTGTGGCTCATTCCCTCCAACTATACCCACCTGCTCCATGACTCCTTCCCACCATTTTCCCGGCCACATCTGCATTCAGTTGTGACCCTGTGGGGATGAGCTGTGGGGTGCAGTGTAAGAGATGGTCCAGTGCCAGGGCAAGGGCAGATGTGTTCTGCAGGACAAGAAACATCACTCACTGACTTTTTTTTTTTAAGATTTATTTATTTATGCATACAAGAACTGGGGTGTAGGCCAGAGGTGGAGGGGGGTAAGAGGATTCACCAGAGAAAGAGTGGGGAGCAGAACAGGCAGAGCAACTGAAATACACTGCTGAGGGGAGCAGCAGGCGAGACAGGAGAGGTCTGCCGCACCATGTGGGAAGCTCCCTGCCAGGGATCGAACTCGTGCTGCAGTGGCTCTGGATAGCTTCACAGTGCTGACACTTAACCCATTGCGCCACCAGGGAGGCCCACTTACTGACATTTTGAGACAGACAGACTTCACTGTTTTGGGCTGGTGCAAGCTGAAGCACTGACAGCCATTATTTTAGAAAACCACACACTGTCCTCCTGAGGGTCTCTTTGATTTTGTGCTGTGGAGAGCACCAGCCAAAGGGAAAAATCCAAACTGTAACATATCAGTTGACTTATCAATCAGTAGATATATTTCAGTTGCATTCTGGGTCAAGGAGACATGCACCCCATTCTCTTCTTCATCTTTCCAGTCTCTGCTGACCCTGTCCTCTCCACTGCACAATTCAGAGCTTAGCACACAGCAGGCACTCAATAAATGTCTGTGCTAAGTGAAAGCACCTCGCTGGGGCAGTTAGGAGTCAATCCTTCATCTCTCCCTCCCTTTTTTCCTCTCCATTCGACCTTTGGGGCTCTGGTTTCCAGCTAATAGTAAATTATTCATGCTTCTCATAGCTATCAAATTGGTCCTTCCCAGTTGCCAGCAGGGTGGGGCAGGAAGGTGGTTTTGTTCAGATGTCCTCTGTAAATAGAGGCGCTACCTGCTTGTCGAAACGGCACAGGTGGTGACTGTTTCTGCTAAGTCATCCTGAGGTTGCTCGGGGCCCCATGGTGAGAGGCTTGGGACCTCCTTCCAGGCTCCTCCTCCCCGCCCACCCCTTTTATAGTCCCTGAAGGGGACTCAGTCAGTCTGCCTGGGCTCACTGCTCTCTCACCATGGCTCACATTGCCAAGTCTTTCTACGACCTCAGTGCTATCAGCCTGCACGGGGAGAAAGTCGATTTTAATACATTTCGAGGCAGGGCAGTGCTGATCGAGAACGTGGCCTCCCTCTGAGGCACAACCACGCGGGACTACACGCAACTCAACGAGCTGCAATGCCGCTTCCCCAGGCGTCTGGTGGTCCTTGGCTTCCCTTGCAACCAATTTGGACATCAGGTGAGAGGTCCCTTGTATGGTACCCAAGCAGCGGGGTAGCTATAGTTCACATAGGCTAAGGAGAGAGGGAGGAATGACTATGTGTGTGCTATATGTTCTGGTAATCGAGGTCTGGAGGTTCATGTGAATAACAAGGAGAAGTATATGTGATTCTAACACCGAGGGAGTGGTTTTTCCTGCTTATCGTCTTCTACTGTCACTATATTCCAGGTCTATTTTCCTTTCCACTGTGTCCTCAGTGCCTAGTGTATAGAAAGCACTCGTCAAATATTTGTTGAATAAATGCATGGAACAACAGAAGAGCAAGTATCAAAGTGAGATTGAGCTGACACAAGAGACCTCAGTTCCAAGTAGATTAGGTTCTGCTGTTCAAGAGCTCTGTGCCTAGGGGGAGTCAGTCATCTTTCTATCTCAGTTTCCTCATCTCTGAATTAGGAAGAATGCTACTCACAGAATTATTGGGAAGGTTGGGAGATAAATTATGCAAAAGTAACTTGAAAAATATAAAGTACTATTCAAATGCAAGCAACTAATTATTCAGATGAAAGGATTTTGTTTGTTTTAAATCAACGAGGTGGCAAGTGAACTTGGGGGAAGACTAAGCGCTGGCAGTATGCACGTGTCTCCTGGCTGGTATCACATGGACCTCTCTGGCTCTGGTTAGTGGGTCAAGCTGTTACAGATTGTCAGTCTGCACACCTCAAGTTCTCTTTTAGGGATCCTTCTACTCTCACTTAGGATTTCCATCACACAAGCAAGCAGAATGTCCTCAAGTGAGCCTCTAGTTATAATCCCTTTAGTCCAATTCACAGTGGTGTGAAGGCAAGGAAGAGATTCATGAAGACGAAGGCAGGAAGGCTGAGTGTCATTGGTGGTAGGTAGCCAACCATCACTGATTTCACTGTGCCTTCCCTGTCTCGGTTCTCTTCCTAGGCTTGGCCAAGGCAGGAGAGTCAAAAAGTACAAAATGTTTTTGGAGGTGTCCCCCCAGTCCTAGAGGTGTCAACAGCCTTACACCAGTTAATTACTGGAAGGATTCCATAACCTTCCAGTAGCCAAGCAGCCATTTGCCTCAAGAGATAAGAGCCCTAGAGGAGATCAACACCGGGCTCAGGGTGTCACAATGGCCTGGGACTGACTGCACTAATTGGCTCTAATAGGTCAGAGGCAGGAACTTTCTCCCAAAGGAAGATACTTGACTCTCAGATTGGCATTGGCAGGGAGGGGGTTTGTGCAGGTAGAAAATAGGGGTTTCTATGGACCTGTCAGGGATGGGGAATGCTGAGGGGGTATAGGACAGGGATGGCAGTGGGTGACTCAGAGCTAAAGCATTCACAGATGAACACAGTGACTGAGTACGGGGTGCAGGAATCTTGGCACAAGGAAGTGAAAGGGAGGATAATTACACATTCACACCCTTTAGTTCGAAAGCATTTATTTCCTTAACTTCCCTTTCCCTTGAGCTATGCTGGAACATTAAACCTTCTATCCTATTTAATTATCCCTGTTGGTCTGTAAATAATTCCATTCAGAGTACATTCACAGTTTCCTCTGACTTAACTTTGCCTTTGTGATACTTGACAGCTAGACTTCCTTGGATGGGAGTCTTCTTTCTTCAATGCTTCTTCCTTCTTGAACTTCAGTTCCAGGGCAAGGCAAGATGAAAGCAGTTATAAATTCCATTCCTCTAGGCCCCAACTCAATTTCACCTTTAGTTTGAGGAGCTGAGTGGAGCAGAGGCAAAGGCAATACTCAACACTCACATGTAATTAGAAGCAATTAAGGCAAAGCCAGAGCTGAGGGAAAAGGAACGTGGTGGCAGGATGTGTGTGTGTGTGTGTGTGTGTGTGTGTGTGTGTGTGTGTGTGTGTGTGTATGTGCGCAGGTATGCATGGGTGGATAGGTAAGTAGAAGGCTGTTCTAGGCAGCATGACTTGAGTTTCATTTCCCTTCCTTTCTACTGTCCTGAACTCAAGGTTCCTTGAGGCTTCAGAGAGATACCCTAGGGACTGCAGGGGCAGGTTAGAGAGACAACAGTGGCTCAAAAGTCCTTACAGTATAAGAGCCAAGCTACAAATTGAGAACTTCCAGAAATGGCGTAGAAACCCACCACACAATAGCTGTGAGGGGGAAAAACTCCAAATCAAGAGTAGGACAAAGCAGATGAAGGAAAGGAGGAGGGACAGAGGGAGAGACCACATAGAAAAGAATGACTGTGGGAAGGATGGGTTAGTGGTCAAGAGATCTCCACGGTGTGGATCCTTCATTTCCCCCTTCCCATTCCCACGCCCTTTGACTTTTTCCTCCCCAGGAGAACTGTCAGAATGAGGAGATCCTTAACAGTCTCAAGTACGTCCGCCCTGGGGATGGATTCCAGCCCACCTTTACCCTTCTCCAGAAGTGTGAGGTGAATGGTGAGAACGAGCACCCAGTTTTCGCCTACCTGAAGGACAAGCTTCCCTACCCACATGATGACCCATCTTCCCTCATGACGGATCCCAAGTTCATCATTTGGAGCCCAGTGCGCCGCTCAGATGTGGCCTGGAACTTTGAGAAGTTCCTTATCGGGCCGGAGGGGGAGCCTTTCCGACGCTATAGTCGCACATTCCCTACCATCAACATTGAGCCCGACATCAAGCGCCTCCTCAAAGTTGCCATATAGGCGGGAGCTCAGCACACAGACCTCCTGCTCCATCCCGTCCCAGCACCTGTCTTGCCTTTCCAGTCTGCCTATTTCCTTTCCGTCCCTCAACCTTCTGGTTGGTGATTCAATGTGGGCCTCCAAAACCTGGGCAGGGGCACGGGGGTGGGGGGGTTGTGTGTGTCTGGGCCTTCACAGAATGATGGCACCTTCCTAAACCTGTAGGGACGGTGTCTGAGAAGTGTGAAGGGCCTGGAGCAGGCTACTGAATGAGTCAATAAAAAAGGAAATAGCCAGGCTTTGTGTCTTCTTCCTTGACAGCGGGTAGAGGGGTGGTTCATAATTGCAGGTGGGACACAAGAGCTGGTCATCTACAAAGGCTTGAGAGCAAGGCTCTGGTGTCGGGACACCCTGATTATTGCCTGCAAAGAGGACTCTGGTCTGCGGGGCAGGTGGAGTTGTGGGCCATGTGAACTGTATTACTTTATGAGTATTCTCCAGAATGGGGGAAGGAGTGATAAGAAGTAAAAAGGAGGAGACAGTGGGCCCTCCAGGAGTAAGAGGATTAAACTAGGAGGGAAGACTTCACTATCACTATCGGAAATCTACTGGAACCTTTTACTGATAGCAAGGGTGTGGAGGCTGCAGTTCCTGGGAACACAAAGAGCACTTTATCCTTTCCTCATTCCTTTGTTGAGTAACATTTATTTTTGATCCTTTGCTAGACTGACACTCCCTCCATTTTAAAGTTCTTTCTACCTTTCACTTTCTTAAACTCTTATGTTCATAAATTCAGGCACAAGACAAACAAGCTTAGGCATGAATGATTGGTTTCACTTGTTCTTCTGTGAGGGTGGGGATGGGAGAGGGCTCCCTCAAGACAGTCAGATACTTTATAAACTGCCAACATGGTAGCCTGTCTCTGTGGGAACATGGCTCTGCCCAGCAGCTCTGTAAAGACGGTGCCCCAGATTCCTCACTAGTTCAGGCATGTTCCAAAAGCACTGCTGCTGCCAAGGCCAGGTTCTATCAGGTTTTGGAAGACTCCTGTTGGGGGACCACAGCCCTGTCTCTTTGTCACACAAACATCTTCCTGGAACTTCCTCCCTTCATATTTCCTACTGTGATGGGATATTTTACTTCTCTTCATTGAAGCCCTAAAGGGACAATTCTCCAAACCGGACAAACTCTTGAGAACCCCAATGCGAAGAGAAAAATGCTTCGTCTATGACGTGTCTGGCCCTATCTTCTAAGCACTTGCATCACCTGAGAAATATGGAGCAGAGGTTAAGGGTTCCCAGTCTGATCTTCAACTGAAAGTACATCCTTGGTGGCTCTTTCTTTCAAAAGGGAAACCTGAGCGTTATAAAGGGAGCCCCCTGGTATCCTTCTACAGGGCCTTCTGCTAAATTAAAGCTGCCTTTAACTTGACTAGGAGTAGAAAACTCAAGTTTCCCACTCTTAAAGCCAACAACTGGGATACAGATCTAAGGATGGGGGTAGGACTAAGCACTGATTTTAGAGCAGTAACTGCAGAGACAAATTGCTTTCTTAATGAAATACATAACTCACATTGATCATAGTGTGAGCTGTACATCATCTTCACAGAGCTATAACCTGTAACAATGTCCAGTAACAGAGCCAGCTAGTCCAGATGTTGGCGTTATGCCACAAGCAATTTGGGGCGTGATATATCATACCCTGTGTTGGGTATTTCCCATGAGCCTCAATTTGCAAGAATTGTTTAGGGACGCCCAAAGGGATGGGAATTATAGTGTAAGTGACTTTGCAGGGAGGGCTTAAAAGGGCAATAATGCTTGGAAGAGGGCTCCTTGCTTGGTCAGAGAAAATGATATTTGCTTCAGAAGGGACCGGCCCAGTGTGGCTCAGGGAGGGAACAAGGAAGGTGAGACTAGAGGAACTTGTTTTACAAGGACATTTCACTCCACTAAATCTTCAGTTGTGCTGTCACTAAAAAATGAAAATGAGAAATTATTCTTTATTTCTCTTTTTTTTTTGGTCCCCCTTCACATCTTCACAACTTATCAGCTTATGGTTATAATCAGACGCAGCTTAATATGATCACCCACTTACCTAGTTTAACAAAATCTTTTAATCAAATTTCACTCAGGGCACTCAGGAAGTAGGAGGAACCCTATAAACAAGCTTTCCCAGGAGGCTTGAGATGATGTTCCATTTAGAAGAGGAACAGAGAGAAACATTTCTCTGACGGCTCTTTCCAAAACTTTAGCTCAGAATAAGTGATTTTATGGGTTCTAGATACTTAGGTTGAAACTGATGATTTCTCATCACTATGTTCTCACAGCTATATCTTTGGTTTAACAAACACTGAGCCAAATTACAGAACTTTCTTATAATCACCATCACAACCATCATCTAAATGACCATTTATTGAAGATTTACTAGATTCACACTATCCTCAACCTATGAGGAATTTTTACATTCACTTAAAGTCAAGGCAATTGAGCCAGACATTGCCAAGAACAAGGCTAGTAAGTAGTAGAGCTGACAGTCAAACCCAGATCAGAGGCTCCAGGGCTTCCTTCTAGCTCACAGTTGCTTCATAAAGACCACTAACAGCTGCCTGCACACAGCACTGCACAACCAAAAATACTTTCACTTACCTTATATCATTTAATTTAAAAACTGTTTAGAGACATGATTATTTGTATCCTTCTATTGAAGAAATCAAGGCACAGACAGAATGACTTGCTAAATGCTAAATGTCCCACCATTAGCAAGTGACAAAGCTAACTTTAGATGTCAATCTTTTGACTTCCTTTCTACTCAACTGTATCTCACAATAGAGATTTGTACTACAGCCAAAAAACAGACAATTTAAAATTGAGAGCCTCACATTCAGTCAACATCTTAGCCAAGTTTGCGAAATAAAATTAAACCAAAGGAATTCTTGATACATTGAAATAAAGAATAGTGAACATATACTTCTTAGTGATGACGTGGAAGTAACAAACCACATCTGGTTGTGCCTAAAATATGTCCATTAATTAGTACTGGGAGAACTTATGGCCATTTGAGAAAGACAAGGCTAATTAAAACAACACAACAATAAACATGTTGAGCTATTAATTCCAAGGCACACCCCAGATCTGTACATCATGGAGCAAGCTGAGAAAGAAATGAGGTGCCAGGACAAGCCCATGGCTCAATTACATCTCCAGGTGATTTCTTTTCCTTCTTTTATTTCAAGAAGGGAAGTAAAGGCTCATGCTTTTGTCTGGTTCCTCTTTAATTGAAAGAAAAATATAGATTCAGTATAACTGGATTCCAGAGGTCTTTATTCCACAGAAAAATTCTAGAAGTTAAAGGAAGTATCACAAACACAGCAAAATGTTCGTTTAATAATTATGAAATATATGGCTAGGCTCTATATTTAAAAAGTTTGTAATACATAGTCCGAGATAATTATACATTCCTCAATAGATGGAGATATTAGTAGGAGCACATAAAATCGCCCTCATGAGCTCCAAATGACTAAATTGGAAACATTAGCAAACTCCAAGAAGGGACAACTCAGAGGCTGTAATGGGTTTAGCGCTGCTATTTAAAGTAATGAAGCATTTTCTCTGCTTTCTGGATTCATTTCACCAAACGATTTCCTCAGCAGGTCAGATATAGATTTGCAGAAGAGTGGAAAACATTTTCCAGGAAGAAAACAACTGATCCCTAAGGAGCAGCTGACTTAACTTTTCAGAATAATAAATCTTGGTCTGACACGTCCAGATTCTTCAGAGTGCTGTCAATGACATTCTCAACCTCTTCTACCCTCGCCAGACCCTACCCTTCACATTTATTGAACACTACAGCTGAGAGGGTGTCACCACACTAGCTGTGTGACCGTAAGTTCCTTTACTTCTTTGTGCCTTGGTTTCTTTGGCTCTAAAGTTGGGATAACAACAGTATCTGGAGTTTTTAATAAGGATTAAATAAGTGCTCACAAAGGCCTTGGCACATAGTAAGTACTCCTCAGCTAGTATTCCTGTTATACAACAAAGCTTTTCCCTGGTATCAACAGTGAACACTTTTTTTCCATATAAGCAAAGCCTTAGCTTAATTTCCAAATCTCTTGGAAGTGAAGGGGAAACAATTTTCTAGTTTCTAGTGTTTCTAGTGCTTGACCCTGTAAGTTCTGGTTGCAGAAGAACTAACTGAAGTCACCTCATGGTATCTAGAACTTCATATGCTTTCCAAACAATTTTACATTCATTATTCATTTGGATCGTCTAACAATTCTGTAAAGGAAGCGTGATATCAATTTTTATTAGTCTGATTTCATATTGATAGAAATGGGAAATAAAGTCCCTTTGCTTGATGGTTATACCACTGCCAAATGACAGAGGCCTAAGTGTCCCACCTAGTGTTTTTTCAACTATGCAAGGCAAGACATTCTAAGATCTGTTTGGAGCAAGTGAAACCATTCTACTTACTTCCTTTAACTAAAGTGCACACTTTATTCAGACTTCCTTAGTTTTTACCAAGGCCCCTGTTCTGCCCCAGGACCCCACCCAGGATACCTCATTACATTTACATTACATTGTCATTTCCTTCTTTTGGGCTATGAGGTCCTCAGACTTGTCTTTGATGACTGTAAAGGTTTTAAGTACTGGTCAGGTAATGTCCCTCAACTGGGATCTGTCTGATGTTTTTCTCACGATGAGGCCACGGTCATGGATTTGGGGGACGACACCCAGAGGTAAAGCCATCCTCATCACCTCCCATGAAGGGCACATACCAGGAACAGGCTTATCACTGCAGCTCTTAGTCTCCAATCCCTTCCACCCTTACCCCTCTCTTGCCTCCTGGCACCTGTTACTCTTAATCACCGGCCGAGCTGGTGTTTATCAGGTTTCCCCACAGTAAGGTTATTTTTTCCCTCTTTCCATACTGTACTCTTAGTAAGGAAGTGACAATGCCCAGCCCAATTTAAGGAGTGGAGAGTATTTACTTACATACCTTATTTGAGTATGGGAGATTTATCTATCTTCTCCAGTCTATGTACTAATATGTTTATATTAAGAACTTTGGCAGAGGAGCTCAGCTCTAGAAATCACTTTTCCCCAAATTACTTTTCCTCCCAAAGAATATGTGAGTCTAAACAGAAAAAAAAAGTAATTTCCATTATAATCTACATAAAACAAGCCATCAGAATTGCTATATTGTAACCAACACAAGAGAATTACAACAGAACCGCAGGATTCTTAGAATAGCAGAGTCATTTGTCGGGGGTCGTCAGGGAGAATACTGACAGTATCTTCAGCTTTGCCACATAACAGACACAGCATGGTATACTCCTAGAACAAGATAAAGTGCATATTTACCTTGAGGAACAGAAAATGCTTCATAACTTACTCTGGTAAAGCTGATCTCTACAAGTTGTCATAGACATTCTTTCTATACATTAGATCAGTTTCTTCAACCTCTATCAGCAATGTTTTAGGTCTAGCCCAGAACCTTTTATTTATATAAACTGAATTCATGGTGATGCTCTATTTACCATGTATACCAGAATGTCATGATGGAAATGTGTGGTTATTTCTTGGGGAGAAAACACATATATTGGGCTTTGTTAATGCTGCTAATTAAGGTAATAAAGCAATTTGAGTGCAGGACCATAAAGACAAATTCTTATTCTTAGAGTTGTTCCTTTCTAGGATACTTAACACTAGTATGCAATAGAAAGGATTTTAAAAACAAAAACAACAAAAAAGGGAGAACATTCCCTAACCAAAATAGGAATGTTTATCCAGTCTAGGAAAGTAAATAATATGGGAAAACCACTGTGTGTCTGCCTCATATTTAGATATCTAGTTGTCTAGAATTTGATCTATTTAAGGAGTTTAATGTTTCTTGCACTAAACAAACATCCAGACTAGTGACAGAAGAGATACTGTTTTCAGCAAAAGTCCTTAGGAAAAGCCCTATTCTTACAGCTGTCCCTTTCTAGGATATTTAATATAGTTATTAACTATAGAAAACTTAAAACTTTAATTAAAATTTTTGTTTTAAAACCTTTTATCTTCTTCAGGAAAACAAACATCTATGTTTACTCTGTTAGCATTTCCACACCTGACATTGAGATTGCTAACTGTCTGAAAATTGATCAACCAAGGCAGTTTGTGTTCCTTGGGTTCGAAGAGTCACTCACTAGAGGGAAGGTCGCAGAGATAAACAATGACTATGGTAGAAAGAATCAGAACTCAGCAACTGCCTTTCCATTTCCTACTAGTGAGGCAAGTAGGACAGCTTAGCTGTGGCAGGGAAAGAGTGCAAATTTTAAAGTCTACACACATAGTGAAAATAAACGAAGGCTAGAGCTCAGCAAACAAATGTAAGTCTCATGAATTAAAAATAAAATAAAATTCCACCCTCTCCAAGTCTTCCACTGCTCTTAAATACTTTTGCTTGTACCACCAGACATTACTGGCAGGATGTCAACCTCTCACTAGAAATGAAGAAGAAATAGTGTCAAAATGGGAAAATGTGTGAAACTAGACAAATACCTGAGTTTCAACCAACCTATCCACTGGCAATTTTTATGAAGTGCTTACACACTCTGCAGAGTGCTAGGTGCACCGGCGGACATGAGAGAAGGCAAGGGCAGGGTGTGACTTTGCAAAACTTACAATCTAACTTGGGAGAAAGAAAAAACCCAATATGTGGTATAATCTGGAAAGATTATTAAATCAGTAAGGCTGATTACACCTACAATCTTTAATTAATAGGCAGCTTGGGATCCAAATTTCATTGTAGGCTGGCTGTTTGAATTCAAAATTATATATTATATATTCCCACGTAAGGAATGTTGTACACGGCAGTTTGGCTCCCAGAGAATTCCAGGGAGTCTTTTAAATTGACATTGTACAAGAACCACAGACTGACTATACCCAGCATATTTTCTGCAGAAAATATGTCTACAGTTCTAACTTGGGATGCCAGGAACATAATCCGAGGAACATACGCCCTTGTGTTTCCAAGAATATGGTGGGATTAGAATATCTTTTACCAAAACTGGTCAAGCAGGGAAGAATTCCCCCCCTGCGGCACCCCCCACCCCCTACCCCCTCCCGCCCCCAATCATTCAAGACCTTCAACAGCTCCATGCGGGCAAAACCTAAGGGTAGAGATTTGGAAGCAAGGGTGAATGGAAGGAAAATCCTATGTTTAATTATCAGGGTCCCTTGGTCGTTCTCCTCTATTACCACCTGTTAATTTTGACCCCAAGTCCCTGCTTGGGGTCAAAAAGCAACCTCACAGTTCCCCTCATTTCCTGAGGCAAACACACAGTCTTTTAAAGTGCTTTTTGCTAGGGTGATATGAAAAAAACAGGACACTTGTAATCATTTATAATGTACTTTCTGTTTAAACTCTGTACTTGTCTCTATTTTCCCTTCTACTCTTACATCAGAAAACCTTACCTCATTCAACAATGGTATTGCTACCATTTTAAAAACAGAATCTCTGTTTTTCTCAGAGCTATGTACTGAAATGTTTATAGAGGTAGTGGTAGGCTTGGGACTTGCTTCAAAATAACCCTGTGGGGAGAGGTGGGAATGGTGAGGCACAGGCAAAACAAACTGAAACTGCGTAGTAGAGGTTAACACACTATTTTGTCTGCTTTTGATTATGTTTAAATGTTCCATAAGACTTTTGAAACCAAACATTGCAATGGCGGGAATCCCACCTTAACCTGGAACTCCTGCTGGAGTAAGATGTGGGCTGGAGTAGGCAGGAACGGGGAAGTAAGTCAGAATAGCTGAGAATGAAGTGCTCTAGTGATTATCACGCTGAGATGAAGTCCCCACATGACTATTCATAAGAGTCAGTCCTGCCAGAAGAATAAGAAGAGTTCAGAAAGGGACAATGCAGTATGGGTTGGACTGTCAAGAGCAAAAAGGAGACAGAAGTTCAGTCTAATAGAGGGGAGATTTAGTTGGCTTGAAGGTAGACAAAGGGACAAATCAAAGGAAAAAAAACATGATATGGAAAAGAACAAGCATATTGCAGGTGGAGAAGAGGGTTAACAGATGGCAAGTTTAAGGAAGATTAATTTGAGGACATTGGGCAAAACTACCATTGGGGACTGCTTCAGTAATTCAGGTTCAAGTGCTTATGGCCTTACTGTGAGGTGTGGCAGTGAAGTCAAAAAAAAGGAAGTAAAACAAAGAAAGCTAGGCAGGTGAGGCTCATTAAGATCAGAGAAAGCAGTCTAGAAGATATGAGATAGGTTTCATTGAGATTGAGTGTGCATGTGTTCCCTATTTGGGCAGTATAGAGAAGGTTTCAGACTAGAAACCAAAATTAGGGAAAAAGAGGAAAGGAAACCAGAGAAAAGGCAAAGGAGCAGTCAACATGACTTAAAAAGAAAGAAAATAATAGTCAAACACTGGAGACCTTAGGGGAACAAATGCTTCAAAAGGATAATAGGTATAAAAAAATAAATCCAGAAGAGATGTTGAGAGGTAGGAACTGAGGCAAGGTCATAGGATTTGGCTATGTTATAGGAAACCTATGAGAGACTAGTTCGGTAAAGTGAAAAGAAAAGAGGAGCCTAGGGAAATAAGGGAACCATGAATTCCAGTCAAGAAGCAAATGAGATTAGAGGAAAGGCAGCTGAGTGAAATAAATGGATTTTGTTTTTTTTAACAAATAAAGAAGAACTAAGTATATTTAATGTAATAGTGTTTTAAATCCCACAGAGAAAAAGATGATGTAGAAAGAGCGATGTGATATGAGATTCCTGAGGCAAGCACAGTAGGGCAGTATTAGAGACGAGGGAATAAAAATCTTCCTGCATAGCAGGAGGGAGGAAGTGGGGCGATTCTAAGTATGTTGAACAGAGAGTCATAGGAAATCGGAGACAGGGAGATCGGGCCAGCTCTGGGAATGAGGAGCTCAGATACTGCACTGAAGCTAAAGGCAAGCTATGGAAAGGCAATGAGATGGTCTGAAAGTATCATTTTTAGAAAATCTGAGGGGAGAATATAGACTATGAGTGGGGGAAGTGGACACAGAGAGCAATGACAGGGTAGTGTCTAGTTGAAGAGTTTTTTCAAAAGAAGTTCTATCTATCTAGGCATTATATTTGCAAGTCTTCTTCCTTTATCTTCTTTTTTCTATCCCAGAGCAATTTTGGGGCAGCTTTGAAAATAGCTTCAAAACACATGACTTGACTTATATTCAGTCATGAAGGAAAATCAGCTAGATTTTGGTCTCATGGCAACGGCTCAATTAGGGTGTAAACAGGCAATCCCAATATCCATTTAGGGTCTCTAAAAAAAGTTTACAGGAACCTCAGAAGCTTCTGAAAAATAGTGATAAGCATTTCTTTCCTCCCAAGAAAAGACAGAGCTCCTTCTTTAAGCCCACTAAAAACTCTGCATTTCAAACATTCCCCTATTTGATCACTCCTATTTCCTTGAGATCTCAATTTCCCTAAGTTACATACATCATATAAATATTTTTTGAGGCATAATTTTTGGGTACTGAGGAGATGTGGTCAAGATGTTGTTCAGATTAACCACAACACGTCAGATTCTGCCAGGAAACTAAGTGATTTTTTTTTTCCACACTACAATGAAAATGAGTAAGAGTGGTTATATGATTTTACAAGATTCTGTTATGGTAGACTTTTTTCCTAATTATATTAATATCTCCATCTGAAGGATTTAAGAGAAAATTCTCTTGCTTATTAAAAGCTCCATGGTACTTATATCGTATGCATCAACAAGTAGTTTATTACATAAGTAACTCAATCTGAAGACGTGACAACAGTGGCAGTGAGGGACAGACTCAGGTTCCAGTGTTCCCAAGGTTTTCATTTTGTCGCTGGCTGTCCACCACTGTCCAGCTTTTCTTCCTAACCTGTGACTACTCAGCAACTCCAAGCCTAGAGCTGCCTTCTGTAGAATTCTTTACACATACTCATAAGTGTATAAGAATTAATCTTTATAGTAAGTCCTCATTCTCTCTCCTTATAGTGGTCCAGCTTCTCTCTCCCAACCTTGATACAGTCATCTTGTCATCTCACTAACAAATAATATTCAAATGTCTTACCATAATTAAGACCACAAAGTTGCTCATATCTACACGTGTATTAGGGAAAACAAAGATAGCCTCCTCATCACAATTTCCCTGCCCACCAAGTATGGTGACAGCAGGAGCTTAAAAGTCAACAATTGTGCAATCACATAACTGGGTAGAGAAAAAAGAGGCACAACAGTAACCTCAGAAGAAGCATAATGTGCTGTTCTTTATAAAGATGACAGGACTAAGATATCATTTGTAAGATACCCATTTTGATCTGTGATTCTTGCAAAGACAGAATTATACAGATTGACCACATCAAAACTGTCTTTCTCATCTCACACAGATAAATGAATGGGATGGCCTCCTTTAATATTCACCAGTACTTCATTCATGAAAAGTATATACAGATTTTCAAGGGTACTTTTATTCTCCTTCCCCACAATAACACACCCACATTTATATATTTACCTGAAATTCATCCATGATACTGAATGTATACTCATGCCTGGCTACTACATGATGACAATTCTTACACAGATCTGCTGAAACAGAGATACTTAATTACATCTTGGAAAGTATCTTAAGACAGTAAAATTTCTATTCTCAGCATGTGTTACTTTTAAAAGAATCTTAAATCTCATATTTAACACAGCAGGAAATCCATTTATAATATCTACCTTAATAAGAAATCCAGAATCTGTCATATATCAACACTACATAATTAAGGACCTGATCTCGGAGACCTAATATGAAAATATGAATTCCCATGAAAGTTCTCTCAGGTAATCAATTAACAGATAAGTGTGTTTTTTAAAACTAGCTGGACTTACCTATATGAAAGCTTTTATTTTCAGAAATGACAGAAATCACACTATTAGAACCAATCATAAGTAAATAAAAAAAAGTGCTAGATATTAAAGTGAATGCAATGAACAAAAAGACACTAGTATAAACAGTACAATGATAATAGTTACCACTGGTTGAGTGCTAACTAAATGCCAGATACTGTTTCAAATTCTTCTTATCTATTCATTTAATCTTCCCCAAACCCAATAATGTAGGTATTATTATCTATCACCCTTTTAGGGATAAGGAAACAAAGGCATATTATGGTAAAAGAGCTAGGAAGACTGCCTACCAAACTAGGAAACACCAGAAAAAGAATTCAAACCCAAGAATCCTGGCTCCAAAGCCTTTGCTCTTAAGCACTATGCTCTACTACAGTCAACAAAGAAGAGTTTAAAGGGGTATATGCTGAAAGAAAGAAAAAGATTCTTCTAACTTAGAGCATTTCCAATAGTCTATTCTGAAGGCTTAGTGTCTCTCATATCTTTCTTTCAAAATAACATTATTTGTACATTTATTGCTCATGTAGCAAAATAAACCAAGAATGAAAAGCCAAGCAAAGGGGATTATGAACAGTTCAAATTCTTGTCACAGTATTTGGCACTAAAGTATACATACACGCACTTAATTTACTCATAGAAATGCTTATGCTAACCTCAGAATTGATTTATTTTTATTACACTAAGTTTATTTCATCGGTTTCCCAGTACAGAAGATAAGCAGCAGCATATGAAGGTAGCATACTTAACAGCAGCAGAAGAAGCAATAGACTGACAGGAGATGTGAGATAGGAGACAAAGCTAAAAGGGCAGAAACAAGACTAAAACAACCATAGCATCCCAGAGTGATTTAATAAGGAGACAAACAGCCCTAAACACTTTAATAGCTGTTAGAGGACATCACACTGCATTATACTATTGTAGAATGTGAAAATCCACAAGTGACCCTAAGGTTAAAAAAAAGTCTTGAGATCTTATTTCAGAAGGTATAAAGGCTTTAGAAATAATGCAAAAAAAATCAATGACTAAATCAAACTTCAATATCGCAAGTCATTTATGTAGAGTATTTGGTGCTGCTAGAGGTGCTACCTTTATTTTCCTCTTAAAAATCTAACCAGTAACTATGTGCTGCAATACAATATTGAACTAGGCTCATAATATTTTGCACAACACACCAACTTCCAAAAGCTGATACCTGCTAATAGACTCAAACAGAAAAGTCTACTTACGATCATAGGTAACTATTTCTTCTCCATCCTCTTCTTTTAAAGATTTGTTTGTGATCAGCATGAAGTCCCGCTTATTACACACCGCACAGCCTGTAAAGTTGAGCAGGAAAGATCCATTCTCCAGGCAGGTGGTACCCTAAAATATTAAGAAGAGTTTAATTTTCCTATGTTTCAAAATCCTTAGTGAAAATGAGTAACAGACTTAACATATCTAAAGGCAAAAAACATGGCCAGAATTTACTTGCTCAAAAGCTACACAAAGTAATTTTTGAAGCTGCTAGCTTTCCTTTAGAAGTACTACTCATGGTAAACAGAACTGAAGCAGTGTAAGAGCTGTGAGTCTCTGTGGAGGCTGCAACTATGTTTAAGAGAGAGGACTAAATGCAAATGGATGTTTAGAAGCAAGTTAATGAAGCTTTAAATATATAAAATATGAAAAGAAAAATTAGAAAAATCTAATAGCCAACAATATTACATGAGGAATCCTATCACAAAATGAGACTTAAGATTTAACCAGATGGAAATACTGAGCAATGATAAAAATGATCTTACATACTGTGATGCTGTGATGATTGCTGAAATAGCATTTTCTCAAACCTTGAAAATATTACAAAATAACCAAACAAAAATAAATCGTCTGCTTTACAGATGTCAGTCCTTAAGGAAATGTGCTATTCAGGCATTCAAAAGAATGGGGTTTTGCTTCATCACTAAGAAGCCATAAACTACTTGGGCTTGTGGCTCAAGGGAGGTCTCTGCTAAGGGCTTACTAACAATTGTTTAGAATTAAGTAATTTTATAAATAATCTATATATCTATAAATAATTCAGTTTCACTTCTGACCAAAAACTCAGAGTAGTTTCAATAATTAACATAACTAAAAGCCAATCAAATCAATATTCTTCCAGTGCAGCTAAGTGCCTGTGCAAAGCACTGGAGGATTCGAGGAGTCACATGTTCTACCTTCCAGGAGCTTATGATGAGCAGGGGAATTAGGACCCATTTTAGGTGACACTCCAGTGAAGCCTTCCTGAATTCCCAACACAATTAGCCTCCCCCTTTTGAGTGTTTCCTTAGTGCTGTGTTTTATGGAATAGATTAATTCCATATAATCTATAAATCTATAAATAATTCAGTGGGGGGAATCAAGCTAACTATATAGTTGGGAGACATTAAATCGTGTGCATATGACTTAAGTACTAAAGGGGAAAACGAGCCTCAAGATTAAAGTATAAATTTCTAGCTCTTAAAAACAAGTGTTTTGCTTTGATTTTTGTTTTAAATAAACTTTACTGAGGTGTAATTTATATATAACAAAATCCACACATTGTGAGGGGATAGGTGAATAACCTTTTATATACATGCATACTAATGTAACCATTAACTCAGTCAAGACATAAACATTCCTATCTTTGCAAGAAGTGCCTTCATGCTTTAGTCTATTTCCAAGCCTTAACTCACCCATTGACCTGATTTTATCTCAAGATAACTTTTGCCTGTTCTAAAATTTTATATAATTCTACAGTATACTGTTTTACATTCAGTTTCTCTTGTTCAACATAATGTCCATATTAATCATTAGTGGTGTTGTATGTTTTGGCAGTTCCTTGCTTTTTACTGCCAAGTAATATTTCAGTGCATTGATAGATATGTTGATAGATATTTGTGTTTTTTCAGTTTGTGGCTATTATGAATAAAGCAGCTATAAGTTTAGTCTTATGTGGACATACACCGTTTTCTTGGGTAAATATTTAGAGGAAGAATTGTTAAGCAGGAAGGTAAAAATATGGCATATATAAAAAAATATATATGTATGTACATGTAAGAAATAACCAAATGGTTTTCCATTCCCACCACCAACGTGTGAGTTCCAGCTGTCCCACATCCTCACCAACACTAGTGTGTCTATCTCTATTTTAGGTAGTGTCTTTTCTATTTTAGCCATTCTAATGATATAAAGTGGTTTGTCGCTGTAGTTTGAATTCATTTCCCTGATGACTAATGATGCTGAAAATCTTTCCATAGTGCAAAGTGACATATCTCTTGTAAAGTGTCTATTCAAAGTCTTTGCGCATTTTTTGAAAGTTAGATTGTTTGTGTTCTTATGCATTACAAGTTATTATTATTATATTATTATATAAGAGTTCTTTATATATCTTAGGATACAATTCTTTTGTCAGATGTATGTAATACAAACATCTTTTCCAGGTCTCCACTCATTTGCCATTTTTTATGGTGTCTCTGAAAGAATAGCTTTGACTTTTATGAAGTCCAATTTATAAAATCTTTTCTATGTTTTCTAAGATATCTAAGACATCTAAGTCTTCTAAGACTTCTAAGATGTCTTAGAAGACATCTTTGCTTACTCCAAGGCTTCAAAGATTTTCTACTGGGAATTTTATAATTTCCGCTTGTAGGTTTAGGTTTATGATTCAATTTGAAATAACATGAGCTATGGATCAAGTTTCATTTATTTCCATAGGTATATCCTGTTGTTTCAGCAAAATTTATTGAAAAAAAACTATCTTTTCCTCATTTACTTACATTAGCACCTTTGCGGTAAACTCAAATGACCATGTATGTGGGCCTACTTTTAACTATTCCATTCCCTTGATTTATATGCCTCATTTTCACACAAATATCATACACTCTTGATTACTATAACTTTAGAGTAAGTCTCTAAATTAGGTAGCTTATGCCTTATAACTGGTTAAGTCTAGGTTGTTTTCATTTCCATAAAAAATTTAGAATCAACTCATATACTTTTGTAAAAACACCTGTGGAGGACTGAATTGCAGCTTCCTTGACTCCACAAAAGCCAACTGCCAAGGGCTTCAAGAAATTACTGAAAAAAAATTCTTAACAGAAAAAAAGATCTAAATATGAATTTCAGGTAAACAGAACTCTGTACCTATAAACACAGGCACCTTATATATGTGGCCTAACTTCTGTAATCTGACCTTGACAGTAGGCAGAATATACACTCTAAGGAAACACTGAGAGAAAAGAGATCTATGTATCTGCTGGGATGTAAGGGAAAAATACCTAAAAGGAATAATGCGAATACAGTATATAGGAAACTTATGGATTCCACTGAAAGTAGTAAGGGTAACCTTCATCAGTAAGACATGGCTCTTTTACTAGATGAGGCAAGATCATTAATGTCCATATTTGGGGAAATTAATTACAGCATATAATATACAGAAAATTTTTCAAGGTTCCCACAATGGGAGGGGAAAGGAGAATTCAAGCTAAATCAATTCCACTACAGAACCAGTAAGCTCTAAGAGTTTCAAGAATGCAGGGGGAAAAAGTCAAACAGTAACACTCCCAGAAAAGGTGACACAGGTAAATCCTGGTTGAGGATCTGTAAAGCAATGTAAGTATACAAGAAGAAATGGTTGAATATTATGAAAATTAGTAAAACAGTATAAGATCTTTGAAATTTGAGAAATCTATTACTATTTTAAAGACAAATGTGAACCAATTTGCTTTTTCTAGAAAGCTATTATTTCAGATGGTATATCTTAATAGTGTAGATATTTTGTCAGGGAAAATATCTACAGAAGAATATCTGGAGAAGAGTTGTTAAGGAACCAGATTTTCTCTGTTGTTTTTCTATTTTCCACATTAAATTTCTACTTTAATCTTTATTATTGCTCTTCTGCTTTACTAAGACTTTAGTTTGCACTTCTATTTCCACTGTCTTAAGTAGAAGATTATGTTACTGATTCAAAATTGTCCTATTTTAATATAAGCATTTAAAAAATACAGAATATAATTTTTAAAGCATTCATTTATATACAGTTGTTTTTACTAGTTATATATCAGACTTAGCATGTAATTAATATAGTTTAATGTTGAGCAACAGTCTCAGTACATGAACTTTGGTAGCTTCGCTCAAGTAATGTGTATAAAGCATGTAGTTTTTAATTTAAATATACCACTAATTGGGGCCTCCCCGGTGGTGCAGCGGTTAAGCTCTGTGCTGTGGAGCTGTTAGCAGCGCGACGCAATTTCAACAGCTGGCCAGGGAGAGTCCCATATGGCGCGGCAGACCTCTCCTGCCTCGCCCACTGCTCCCCTCAGCAGTGTACTTCTGATCTGCCTGTTTTGCTCCCCACTCTGTCTCTGGTGAGCCTCTCGCCGCCCCACGCCTCTGGCCTGTACCCCAGCTTGTACGTATAAATAAAATAAATCTTTGAAAATAATAATAAATAAATATACCACTAATTCATACTGATCATTTCCCTCTGATTAATTTAAATTAATGATGTATTTCTGTATTGCTAATGCAGTACTAAGAAATATAAAGCAGAAACAAACTATATGAATATAGGCTTTTATTTCCAGTTTTATATGAAAATATTTTTAGAATTTTGTGCCTGATCAGTAATTTTAGAAAATGCAATCAAATTCTTGTTCCAATTGGTTTGCTAGATGTTTTTCTGAAAAAAAAAAAATCTGAAAGAAAAAAAAACATAGTTGTGTAAAAAAATTGGACTTCAGAATAGTATGGCTCATTTCCAATTTGATTCATGCTTGAGTTCAAATTCTTGGTGTAATATTACACTAAGCAGGCCAGAGCTCTGTTAGGAATTCAGCAGTGTATTATTTCTAGTCTGTGAATAATAGCTGCTACAAAACTTCAAAATGTTATAAAAATTTTTAAGAAAAAAAGCTTAAATATTAACTGATTCTGCAGTTAAAAGTTTCCCAACATACTAATACATTGTTTCTGAAACATTTTGTTTTTTTTACGTGAATAGACTATACTTGCCACCACCATCTTATTACTCTCTCTTTTGCTACACGGAAGCAAAGTGACTGTCCTTAAAAATATCTCAGGACTTTAAAAACTCCAGAGTTGGAAGGAACCTTAAGATTTCAAATGGTCGATTAGTTTCTGCTGAGCAACAGAGAGTGCAATTCCTGAAAGGGTTACCCCCCGTATTTTTGAAAATCTGTTAGAAAGTTTATTACTCTGATTCAAAGCCTACGACCCCACAGCAACCACCTACTACTTCTAAATCTGCCTTCTGAAATTCCAAAGAAAAATTTAATTTTTCCATATGACAGCTCTTTAATTATTTTAGAAGAAAATAAGATCAGAAAAAGTTGCTTATGGAAGATACCTTCCTGGTTTTCCAATCACCTCAATCCTGTTCTCTGCTTTCCTATATTTTACTTTCACTTGAGGTAATTTGTTCTTCAATGCTTAGTCTTTGATTGTCCACATTCATTTCCTAAGAGAACAAATCCTTTCTACTTTGACAACTTTATTTGGCTGATTCATCTGTTTGAGTGGTACCAGAACTGCAATCTTTTATTTTCACTTGACTCCTCTGATGCTACATTCTTTCTTTTTTTTTAATAGTGTTGGGTTTTTTTTTTTAAGATTTATTTATTTATACATAGAGCTGGGGTACAGGCCAGAGGTGTGGAACAGTGAGAGGCTTCACCAGAGACAGAGTGGGGAGCAGAACAGGCAGATCAGAAATACACTGCTGAGGGGAGCAGAGGGCAAGGCAGGAGAGGTCTGCCGCACCATGTGGGGTTCTCCCCGGCTGGGCGTCGAACTCCCATAGCTGCTGCCGGCAGCTCCACATTCTTAACCTTGAATCAAACAGGACAAAAGCAATCTGACCATTTGCCCTCTCAATTTTGGTTCTTCCTCCCCTATGCCTCTAATTTCTGAAACTACATTTCTAGTTTCCCAGCTGCCCAGATTAAAAATCCTGACATCATTTATAGCTCTCCCTTTTCCCCCCCCTCCCACATTAAATTGGCATAATCCTATTAATTCTTTCTTTGATATGGGGTCCTCATTTCCTCATGCCTACACTACTGCTGCCATGGCTCCCCAACTGTTTCACAGGGCTCTTCTTTTACATTTTTCCCCATCTAATTATCTCAACATTACAGTCGTAAGACTCATTTTCCTGAGTAATATCTTTCAGAATCATTTCTCTATTCAATTTCTTTTCATGGTTGCCCAGTGCCTAAAGTGCAAAATCTAAATTTCTCAATATAATTTTTAAGACTTTTGATTAGTTTAACTCAAGAATCCGACCTAATCTCTTTAATACTCTACTGCACACACCTCCCTTACTGTCTCAGGATTGTGTAACATACATTACTGGATTCATAAAAATCTTTTTAAACTTAAAAAAAGCATCAAATAGAAAATAAAGTATGTGAAACATAAACACACTACATAATCCCTCTCTACCTATGTTAATAATACTCCCAGTTGTGACAACCAAAAATATGTCCCAAATCTTCCTTGGGACACAAAATTACTACTGTTAATTCAGTCACTTTCACTACTCATTCATTCATTCATTGTTTTCCATTCTATGACTGTATCACATTTTTCACTCTACAACAAATAATGCTATTACGAACATTCTTACACAAATCTCCAGGAATATATTCATATGCATTTATTTTTCTAGAATGGGATGTGCTGTGTCATCCAGTACGCATAACTTTAATTTTACTTGATAATGCTAAATCTTTTTCCAAAGGCGCTGTACTAGCTGAGCGTTCATGTTAGTATATACAGTTCTTCAAAGACTAAACTCAAACATAAAAGACAGAAACAACTACAGAGATTTTGTACCTTCCGACCAATACAAGAATCCTTGTTATCTCCCCCTCTCCTAACACCGCACTCCCACCCTGGCCTTCAACTCCTCCTTTTCCACCCTAATCACAAGTATCCTGCAAGTCCCAAATAAAGTCCACCTTTCTTTTGGGAGAACAGAGCTACCCACTGTTACTCCCCCTTTCTCTAAGCTTGAATAACATCTATGGATCATACCACTCATTCTTTGATAATCACATACTGCCCCCCTAAAGTGTAAGCTCTTAGCCCGGAAGCTGCCTTTATTTCTGCTTTGGCTTCCCTTTCTGGCCTAGCAAAGTAATCTAGCTACACACAAGCCTAGGTTGAACGAGTAACAATAAAAAAGTTTCTCAACTTCCTGAGCCTAGGAGGAACAGACCTTTAACAGCCAGAAAACCTGAATTCTAGTATTGGCTCTATACTAACTAGAATGTGAAATTCAGCAAGTGATTTCCCTTCTGTGGGCATCAGTTTTTTCACCTGCAAAATTGGGTTAGAGCAGATGACCTCAGAGTCTCTTTCAGTGCTAGAATTCAGTAACAAAAAAAAATACAAAAAAAAAAAAACACTTTAACAAACCAAACTGAGGATGAGACCTGGGATAGGGGTGGGGGTGTCTCTGTTGTCGACAGGGCTGCTGTTGTTGATAGGGCTTCCTCTGTTGTTCCCCAGAGTATAAGAGAAGGGGGTGACAGCTGATATGAACCCCGGGTCGGGGCAGGAGGGTGGAACGGAGAGCCGCAGGCAGCCCGCTGTCAAGCACCTAACTACAGCTACCGGGTCACCGGAATGGGCAGCGCGGCTCATCCCGCCCGGCGCCCAGCCTCTCAAGGAAGGCCAGCCGCGAGTGTGAGAAGCCCCACGGGCTGACCACAGGCCAAGGTAGCGGTAGGTTCTCGCTCACCCGGTTGGGATATTCCTTCTCCACACAGTCTACGCACATCGCGACGCCCTTAATTGGGAAGGTGCTCCAGCGCTTCCGGGAAGACGAAAGCTCGCGAGAGCCGAGGGCACGTTGACGCATGCGCCCCCAACTACTCGGTGGAACGCATTGGAAATCTCCGCCCCTTAGCCCTTTTAGGGCAGGGCCTGGTCTTCAGTCGAGGGGTTAAGCCTTCAGGAATCTTCCAAGAAAGTGGAAGGCACCTGGACTGGCAGAAGTGGCGGGAAAGGAAAGGGGATCTTGGACTGAACAATGTTCTAATAGGCGCTTTCCTGCATTTAAGCGGAGAGGCAAACCACAATATACAAAAAAGGGAATTGTTTTTCGCTGCCTCAGCTTACCCCACAGATAAAGCCGAAATTTAATAATGTAAATATCTCGTACCATTTCTTAGGAGAACGGGAGGGATAGGTCAGATCTTGGTAGGTGAATAAGTCTATGTGAAGTGTTTGGAGAGAGGCACTTACAAGCTCTGCAGAAAATGTCCTAAAAAGAACAGTTAAAATGTCAATAGTAACCATCCCAGAGTCCTTTGGAAAACATAGCCATGGGAAACGTGTTTCTATCTCTGTCTTCACAGAACCACTTTAATGGCAGGCAAGTACTATATAAATATAAAATGTCCAGGTCAATTATCCCTACATAATTTCCCAGTCCTATAGATCTCAAAATGTTTGTGATTGGTGCCCTGTTCCTTCCTCTTCCTCTTCTTGCAGGGCATCTTATTATTCACAGGTATATAATTAACCTTAATCCCAGTCTCTAAAATGTGTCTTTGTGCTTCTGAGCAACCTGTCTTCATCATACCCCCTATTCCAGTGGATATAATTAATGGGAACATCACCTTCCTCTAGACTGCTTTATTGAATCACCTCACTCAAGGAAGATGGGGGAACCTATGTGACTATGGAATCCAGATCCTTAAAGAAGAGACTAAAAACCATTTCAAAGCAAGTCAGTTTAATTGGATTTGCTAATACGGGAATTGTATCTCCACTGAGTGTTGCAATTGTAACCTTCAATATTTCAGCCTCTGGTGAGAATCTGCAACAGCTGCTAAAAAGCACAGGTAAGAAACACTGCATAAACTAGTGCCATCAAAGGTAACTCTATTCTTGGAATAATTATAATACCTCCCATTTTTATGACATTTTCAACCTTTCAAAATGTCCTCATTTCAGTTTCTAATTTTATGCTACTGTAACCCTGTCAGATTGGCATGAAAAGTATGTCTCCTCTTTTCAGATGAGGAAACCAATAGGTGGTTAAAAGTCTTGTCTATGGTACTCAGTAGTAAATCAGAGTGCGGATTCAGTCCCTACCTTTGGCTTGAATTCTTCTCTTTTACCCTAGCCAATAGTCACATGTGGCTATAAAGCATTTTTAATGTGGCAAATTTGAACTGAAATATGTTGTAAGTATATCCTGCACACTAGATTTAGAAGACTTAGTATAAAAAATGTAAAATATTTCATTGGTAATGTTTCTGTGATTACATGTTGAAATAATTGCATTAAACAAAAGACATCATTAAAATTAATTTCACCTTTTTTTTAACCTGTCTGCTAGAAAAATTAAAATTGCACGTGAAGCTTGCATTATATTTCTACCAGGCAGAGCTTATCTATACAATTCTCTCTGTTGATCCATTTTTAAGTGGATCAGCTTTTTAAAGCCAAGTTCTGACTTTTAATTTTACTAACCATTGTACCTATTTTAATTCTATAGACAAGTATTGAGTGCCAAAGGAGTGTGGACAACAGGAAGATGAAAAAGACATGCCCTTTCCTACTCTCCAGATAGTCACGGCAGAGTCTGAGAGAAAAAAATAAGCATAAATACCTATAATTACTGACAGATTGTGATATAAGAGCACAAAATGGAGAGACCACTTTCAGGTAAGAGGTTGGGAAAAGGGGCTTGGGTCTTGATGGTTGTATAGGATTTCAAAAAGCAGAGAATTTTAGTAGAGGAATTTCAGATGGATCATGTCAAGAAGTTTGGATTTTATCCTGCAGGTGATAAGGAGTCACTGAAAACTAGAGCAGGAGAGTGATATCAGAGTTGTGGTTTAAGAAGATTGTTTTAGCAACCTTTTTTTGGAACTGATTGAAACTCAAAGAAATTAGTCGTGAAGGCATGTACTAACAGGAACCACAAGGGGGAGGTGTGTAGCTTTCTGCTTCCTAAGGGAATATGCACCATAAAAAATGTAAATAAAAAAATTACACTGCAATCAGAGATCTCTAAATGTACGTTCTTTGGCATTAACTGATTTCATGTTCTGAGGCATAAAAGACAATGTATATTCTTACAGGTGTCTTTTTACCTTCCCCTAATGATTTGTTGGTATCTATAGTTATGTAATGAGCAAGGAAATGAAAAGGTCATAGGCGCAAAAGTCACAGAGCAAATATCTATCCACTCAATGAGGTTCTCCTTTCAAATATAGCTATGTTTAGGGACAAGAGGAGCCACTGAGACTGGCTGGAGGAGGTGGACGGCATCAGAAATTAAAATGAGATTATGGTAATGGAAATATGAAAGGCTTGGATACTGTCAGGTGGAAGAAAGGAAAATAGAGGCTACAAAGCAGAAGAAAATTAGTAACTGAAAGGAATGAACAAGTAGTGGTGTGAAACAAATATTTACAAAAGAAAACTCTTCTCTTATAATAATTATATAAAATAAAGTTTGCAGAAACTTTCTAATTAAAGTAAAAGGGCTACTTTCTAGTAGAATTTTCTCTGGAACAATACTCTGCTCACAGGAGTCTTTAATAAACATATGATGTCAGTGATAAATAGCAACATTTTGGGTGATACATGCATCTCTTGCAGAAAGAATGGATTTAAGGAGCTCTGAATGTTAAAATTGCCAGTTACATGTGCTACGTTGCATTCCTGGGGCAAGCTTAAAGTTTTGCCTCAAGAGTGCAGTTTGGATCTCCTTTTAACACCCTCTATCTATTACCTTTTTTCTTTGACATTTATGTCACTTGCAGAGACTGGAAGGATGCACTGCTGCCCTCTTCATTCTTTGTTTAAAGGGGTAAGGAAGCTTTCAGGAACCGTTACGATACTACTGTCAGCCAGTCGTACTGATGGAAGGAAGCTCTTGTCCAAGCAGAAGCTCATCTGCCTGGGGAAGGTATGTGTGTCATTCTTTCCATTGACACAAAGGAAACATGAAATAGGAATGGTTTTCTTTACCTGGTATCACCTGCATGGCATGAATGAGTTAGCAGCAATCTAGGTTAACATTGTGAACACAGGTGAGCTTGAGCCTGGCTAAGGGCAGGTACAACAGAGCTCCTAAAATGTCAAGGCCAGGATGGAGGGGTTGGGGAGGGCTGTCAGTGACCAAGTTGAACTTTCTTCCCTTTAGGGTTCTCATAGCTTTTCAGATAAACCCCAGCTTTCAAACATATGTTATTTAAAAGCAAGGGAGTAACTGCTCTTTCCCTTTGATTCTGTTTATGTTAGCTTTCCTTTCTTTCGCAAATAAATGATTATTTCTATATACAATTTTATTAATACATCAAAATCTCTAATGTAGTAGCCTTTGGGGAAATGTTATCACTCAATTTTACATGGATGGAATGGATTTAATAATCAAAATGTAACTGGGTTTTCAATATGCTTTTATTATATTTCCAATGTATGCCCCAAGGGTATAGTAAGACAGAAGATACTTTTGTTTTTCAGCACCTATATCAACTCAGAGAGGTAAAGGAGTTTGGGATTTTCAGCGACACTAAGGGAGCTCAGGAGGCCCTGTTCAGCTCAGAAGAAAGGTCAGCAGAGGGAAGGTTCACGCCAGGTAATTCAGACTCGAATTTGTCAGGAAGCCTGGGTAGTTTAGAAAAGAGTAGTTTTGACTTGAAATGGAGATGGAGTAAACACAAAAGAAAATTCAAGAAACATTTGGGAAATAACATAGTGATTTAAAGCTAATGTATTAGATTCTGACCCTTAATTTTATTTGATAACAGCAAGACCCTAAACAAATTAAGCTTATTTTATCAATTTTTTCATCTGTAAAATAATGGTAATATGCCTATGTCACAAGGTTGCTTTATGAAATTATGCACAAATGTTTTTAGATATGAGTGCATACAAATGACTCAAGAGTGCTGAGAAAAGTAACTCTGCCCATATGCATGAGGTGGTAGCAGTCAGAGATGATAGAAAAGGGACTTGGTCATGACTAAGCCTACTCCTACGTGTGAATGTGTATGAGCTGAACAGGGTCATATGAAACCATGTACCTAACACTTGAAAAGGCTGGGTGAGAATGCGTGGAGGGGACACTGCGGGGGAACTGGTGTTAGGTGGGAAACCACAGGAGATGGAGAAAGAGCAAAAGCCAGGCTCCTCCAGGAAGCAGTCACAAAGTTACCCAAAGGCACAAAGAAGCCAGAACCTTCTGTGTAAGTGCTGTTTTGTCCTTACACCTAGTGACAGATTCCCAGCCTTAACTTCTGGTTCCTTGTGCTTCTTTCTTGTAACAAAAATCATCTTTGAGAACTATTGAGAAAGTACATACCAAGACTTAAAAGAACGGGAGGCATATTATTAAGCAACTATAGAATACAGTGCCAAGATTGTACCAGTTATAATATATCTCATTGTATCACTCCTCGAAAAGCTCCATGATTCCCTGTTGCCTTCAGGACAAAATCAAGTTCCCTACTCCTGCTTTCAAAGCCTTTTAAAATTCAACCACCATCTATTTCTCTTCCCTCTGTCCTGTTGTTCCCTACCTATCAGTCCTTTCTTTGTCATCATACATTTCCTATCTGTAACATCATCAGACTTCTCATGGCCTTAGACACATAAAATTCAAATTTTCCTCATAACTTTCTATGTATTCCCTCTGCCCATCTGTTGTAGTTATATTTAGTCTCTTAGACATGGCTCAATCTTCACCTCTTCCGCAAAGACCAGATATTAGTTTCCTGCTCTGAGCTCCTGTAATAACAGTTATTCCTTCCCCTATCCTAGAATGCACAGTCCTTACTTGACTATACGTTCCTTGAGAACTGCTTGTATTCCAGCTTTTAGCAGTAACACACATACACACACACACACACACACACACACACACACACTCACACACACACTCAGTAATGTTTTTTGATTACAAAAGCTGAACATATTTTTGCCCATCCCACAATCTTACCCCAACAAATTCCATGACCAAAAGCAGTCACCCTTCCACCTTTTCCATTTAGACTAGACTCCAGGTTTGAAATTTGAGAAGGAGAACAAAAATTTTTTATGAGAAGGAGTTCTGGTTAAAAAATTGTTTTAAGTTCAACATCCTCATCCTTTTAAAAACTCACCAAGAATGTATTGCTAAGTCATGTCTTCATGCTGTACCCACTAACAGGAATATTTTGCCTATGGCATGGATGATTCAGCAAGAACAAAATGCCCTAATATCATTCAATTTAACACCTCATTGCTCTCGAGGAAATGATCTGTAAACTTAAGAGTTCAATTTGTCACCTCATTCCTTGAAATTTAGCAACACCTTCCTGACTTCAATTGGTTCTGTGCACTGCTTTATCTTTTCTTTTATAGATAATTGGATCCATAATGGTTTGTTCATTTGAGTTGACGTAAAGTGGTTTCTTAGTCTTCTGTCATTGGTTCAATTAATATCTGAGGTGTTGATATCAATGAGTCTTTCATTACAAAATATAAAATAGTGCTCAAAATATAAATATGCCTGGAAGAAGTAATATGATGATATTAAAACCCAGGAATAATGTTTGGAGTGCTTAAACCATGCCTGCCTTTAAACTTACAACCTGGGTGGTGGTGGTGGGGGGGGGGTAGAAAAAGCAATGATCACAATATGTGTAATAACTGCTCTAAAGTATGTTATTGGGGCCAGAAGAAAGGGCAGGCATCTAAACCTGAGAGAGGTTGGAGAAAGGAGGGAAACAGTGTCAGCAAAGATTTTCCCGAAGAGTTGATACTTAAGCAGACCTTAAAAGTCCATGGACTTTGGGGAATGTTCCCTGGGCAGGAAAGCAACATATACAAAAATACAAAGGCATGAGAAAATTACTTTGGAAAGCTGGTGCATAGGGAGATAGCATAGATCTAAGTAGTGCCCACTTTTTTGATGAAAAGGGTAAAGATTCAACCCTTAAGTCAGGGGAGACTGTCTCCATCATTATACTAACCCACCCCTGGTAGAATTTATCATGGTGGAAGTTTAAATTGCTGAGACTTCTTCCTATGTATATAGGAGGAAGCCATACAGATGTGGATTCACTTATACAGATGTGGATTCCAGCTCTGTCACTTATTAGCTGGGCAGGATACTTAACTTCTCTGTGCCTTTTTCCTTGTTTGCAATGGGACTACGTCTACCTCATTGAGAGGTAATGGAGATAATCCATTTAGCTTTAGGTCTGATATATGTATTAAATATTCTATAAATGTTAGCTTAGTGGATGAAAATTAGTCTAGAGAACTAATAAAGATATAAGAATTAATGGGTGGTAATCAAGTTGTAGTAATTAGCTATAGCCCGAGAGAATCCAGAGGTAGAACAACTCTCAAGAAGTTAGCTAACAAACTCTTCTGCATCTAAGAAGATTAATGCTTAATTCAATGATATTTGCCACCGCTTGCCATCAAGGAACCTAAGTATATCTGAGGGAAGATGGGGGAGATGGGGAACAAGCAGAAAGAAAAGAATGAGAGATTAAAGGAAATAGGATGATTGGACAAAGGGGGATAAGAACTATACTTTAGTGGCACATCTGCCTTTAGTTGCCTATTCCTGACTTAAATTTCCAAAGCAGATGGTGATTTAATTAGAGAGAAAAGAACCAATTGAAGGTTTTAGAACTGCAAGAGGGTCAAGTATTCAATAATCCCAGAGAGGTCTAGGTATAAAAAGTTTGTAAGTAGAAGAAAAGAAGAACACTTCTGGGAATGTCTCTTTCCTAAGGAGCTCCTCATCAAACTCCAGAGAATATTTTGGGTCTCCAGGCTCTGTTTTATTCATAATGGTGATATCAGGAGAGGCTAGAGATTGCTGCTTGATAGAAGCAAAAACATTAGGTGAAAAGTTTATAGATGAAATCTCTGTTAGAAGCAAATTTTAGAAGTTGCCAAGGACAAACTTCCTTATATTATTCCATGGAGAAAGAGAGGAATGTTGACTAATGCTAGTCACCTATTTGGTAGCAAGGATTTTAGTAAGACTGAACCACCTATAGTTTGAACAAAATGAATTTTCCTTCCAGGAGTTTTTCAACATCCACTCACACCTCCATTTGACTTTTATGTGATGCTGTTTGGAAGCGTTACTCTCTGTTAAGAATTTACTCTTGACAGATGATTCTGTCCTAAATCTTTCTTTCCCATATGTCTTTCAGCTTTCAGTTTGTGTTCTAATTTATTTTTAGAGCTTAAGCTATGATGACTGCCTGCTGTCTTTCTCTGTTCTTAGGCTTCCTTCCTTTTCTGTTTTTCTTGTGGCTACTGGTAGGTTAGCAGGGATACTTCTAAACTGGGGTCAGATGCTGATTAAACAAAATAAGTCAAGTGAATCACAACTTCCAAATGTTTGGTTCCGGACTAGTTAATCATGGCAGCATTTTCTTAGATGTGTTTTTATTTTGAGGTGAGTTACGTAAGCCCTCTGATTGGGGCTGTCAGCTCTCTTCTGTGTGGTATCATGACTGAGCAACAGAAAAGGAAAGTTATCAAAATAGAGACTAAGGACATTGGTAAGTAACTCAGCAACAACAAGGCAGAAAGAACTGTGTGGTAGAGGCCACAACCCAGTCCTCACCAAAAACTTGAGGAAACTTTTTGATGTCAGTATCTCTCACTGTGGATATAGAGATTTTTATCTTTCTGCCCAAATGATAATTGGATAAATTTACTGCTTTTGAAAGTTTAGTTCTAACCCAAGGTTCCTTTTTGAATCACAGGAAAGACATGATGAACAATGTTTACTGTATTTTGTGTAAGATCCTGAGCAAGTACCAGGTGAACAGAGGGAGAATATATGATTTGCACTCAGAGCATTTACAGTCTTGAGGCGATAAGGCAGTATATTTAAATACATACATATGCTTTTAACAAACAAATTAAAAACTGCCAGATAACACATACTGAGTGCCAAATGAGTAATGTATAAGTAGGCTGATCATATGCTTCAGTTTGTCCTGGCTAGCCCTAGTTTATGACTGTTTTTCTAGAGTAGTTAGGCCCCTTTAACTCTCAAACCTCATAGTTTGTGTGATAAATTATATAGTTAGCTATGTGCAGACCAGTGGTACAGGAATTAAGGGGAGGGAGTGATTCCCAATGACTAGAGCAGTTGGTGGGGAGGCCATTGAGCTGGTAGAACTTGAGTTAGGTCTTGAAGAAAGAGTTAGGGCAGAGACCTCAATGAACATAAAGGCCATATATTACAAATCCTCAGCTAATATCATACTCAATGGTAAAAAACTGAAAACTTTTCCTTTAAGATCAGGAACAAAATAAGGTTGCTCACTCTCACCACTTCTATTTAATTTAGTATTAATGATTATAGCCAGAGAAGGTAGATAACATTAAGAAATAAAAGCAATTCAGGTTGGAAAAGAAATGAAACTATCAGCATTTGCAGGTGACATGATAATACACATAGGAACCCTAAAGATGCCACTAGTTAAACTATTGGAAACAATAAAGTGGCAGGCTACAAAATCGATATACAAAAATCTAAGTGAGGACTGGATAAAGATGTAGCACACATATACAAGGGAATAGTACTCAGCTATAATAAAGATAAAATTTTACCATTTGCAGCAAAATGAAAGGAACTTGAGGGGATTATGCTAAGTGAATTAACTCAGAAGGAGTAAGACACATATTGGATGATCTCTCTGATATGTGGAAGGAAACAGCACATGAATGAATAAAATAGAACAGTAATAACCAGTGGATGCTGACAACAGAACTGAGGTTACCAGAAGAGAATGAGAGGGGGGCTGAAAGTGTGGAGGGAGTCTAATAGATGCTAGTGGTTTTATTATTATTATTATTTTCAATTTTTATTAATTTTTAAAAGAGTGTTGTCAGAAGCAAGAGGAGAGAATTGTGCAGAGAGAATATCAAGAAAAAAACGTATCAAAAAGGGCAAGGGAATAAAGTACAGTCATAACACAGGCCAGGCGACATTCTTCATGTTACGTTTTCTATGAATGGTGCCCTCTAGATGGTAAGGGTATGTCATATTTGGAGAGCAATTAGATGATCAATTTAGCTGGAAAAGAGAGTTATGTAGAGGATTTGCATGAGATAAGAATAGAAACAGGCAGAGAACAGATAGTGAAAAATATTAAATGTCAGATTAAGAGATTTAAAATACCCTGTAGTGTATTGGAATTTAACTGAAGAATTATGATAAGGGGATGATACCGACAACAGAATTTTTTAGAAGATTAATATTTCCAATGTATTAAAAGGAGAAGAAAGAACTAGTTCCAAAGTGTTGGAAATGCCCAAGAAAGAGGTAATAAAACTGAGCTGCAAGGGGGCAAAGAGAAGGGATCGGAATGGGATCCCAAGAGAAGGGAGAGAGTTCACAAAGACAGGACTGATATGTGGTAACTGGTTAACTATGTAAGAACAGGGAACAACGAAGACTGACTCAAGGTATAGAACCTGAATAGCTGAAAAAATGATAGTTTATTGATGAATGCAGAGAGTTGAAAAAAGTTAGGTTTTTTTGGAGAATAGATGCATTCTCCTCCAGATATGAGTTTGAAACATCCATATGGAAATGTACGGCAGGTAATATTAAATTGAAGCTGAGATAGGTGGTCATGGCTAAAGATACCGACTTAGGATTTCTGTGGCCTGTTGAATTATTGAATGACAAGTTTCTAGTTGAAGATCAGAAGTAGCAGATAGCTCACAATTATCACTTGGGTTACAATGACACATTTTAGAGTAGGAAGGGATACAGCTTGGAAACATAGCGGAAGAGTGATCCCAGAGGTAGAATAAAACAGGACAGTGTGTAACAAGAGGACCAAAGGCAAAGGTTCAAGCTTGAGAAATTAATCTACAAAGATTGGAAAGTGATCGAGGGCATCTGAAACAGAAAAAATTCATAGATTTTGGTGGTGAGAATAATATGGGGGCTTTGGAGGACACACTTTTATTCTAGTTGGAGAGGTGGGCTCCATGTTATAAAGGTTAAGAGATGAGAGATGATGTTTCAAGGGAAAGCTGATCTTGTGAGAAATTTGGCAGTAAAAGAAGAATAAACATGATGCAAGTTCAAGGAATAGCCAAAATTTAGGAAGAATTTTTTAAGGGATATAGAGAATATGTATTCATATTGGAGTATAAATAGCACTTTACTTGCTTAGAATTATGATTTTTTTAGAAAAATTGCTCACAGTGCTCTTCTTCTCTTAATTCCAGGCAAGAGCACAGGAGAAAGAAAGTACAGATAGGAAAAGAACTGAAAAAGGAGTCAACTGTTAGTCATCAACAGGTGATTAAAATGGATCTAATCTCTCTCCCGTGGTTGGGGCCCCTTTCTGCTCTGGTAGAAACCATATGTTGTCTGTAGCTGGGACACACATATAATAGGTTAAAAGAGGACATTTCTAAAATAAGGGTGTTTTTTTTCTTTGAGGGTTCCCTAAATTTCCCAATCAACCACCCAGTTTTAAAAAAAAACAAACCTGAGTGATCTACAGATTTCCTGGCCATTTGACATCCATCCTGGTTTCTGCTTCCTCAGCCACCATCCTAGTTGAAGCCCCAATTATTTCTCACCTTGACTACTGTAATAGCCTGTCTCCAGTCTGCACTGCAGCCATCCTACACACTGCTGCCAGATTAATTTTCCTAAAGCACAGTTCTGATCTTATCTGTGCCTGCTTAAAAGCCTTCAACAAATCCCCGTTGTCAACTGAATTAGGTATAGGCTCTTCACCCTGACTTTTAAAGGCAGTCATAATATGGTTTTGGTTTATCTTTTCTATCTTAATTTCCACAAAGTCCTTATATTCAAACCATTCTACAGGCATATGAAAGAGGGAGTCATTTATCTTTCTCTCTGAAATGGCCTTGTGAAATTTCCCTATGAAAACAGCAAGGGATCCATGCACACAAAAGGGAAAATAGAAAGTAGTGGAGGTTATCTTTCACATCCTGTTAAATGTGATCTTGCTGTTGAACCCTCCCCGGCCAACACTTTTGTAATTTTTATGTGTCATTTATTATATTCTGCCTTATACTAGAGTCATCTGTGTTCTTTCCCCTCTGTGCTCTAGAGTGAATGTAGCCTGAAGACAGGACTATCTCATTCTCATCTTTGATCTGCTCCAGTGTCTGGTACTCTGCCTTACACATGGGGGCATTCAATACAGTTTTTAAAAAATTCCCTGACTAGTGAATAGCATTGAAAATAGGCTGTGGGCTCTTAAGTAACTCTCCCTATCCCCATCTCCTCCTAACATGCCCTTACCCCTTCCTACCAAGATACAAAGCCTTCATTTTTTAAAGTAGCATCTATGTGTCCTTTACATAGTCATACTAATATTGAAACTAATAGTATACTATTTGTATGAGTTGGATTATAAATAGCTAGAGGACAGGAACTTTTTACAGTTCAATCTAGTGTGAATGGAATGCTCAATTCAAGAGTTTTGTATATAAATATTTTATTATAATTTTAATGATCAATTCATTTGCAGAAGTTGCTTTATAAATCAAGTGTTCTTGAAGTAGGATGCGACAATATGTAAAATTATGTACTTATAAATGCTATGTGCAAAAATATTCATTTTTCTCTGGGAAAAGAGTCCATATCTTTCATTAGATAGTCAGAGGGGTCTGTTACTCAGAGAAGAGTAAGAACCATTTTCATGAAGCAATACATCTATGAAAACATCTTTTACTTTGTCACCATGCATTTCTTGCAAAGAAAAATTTAAAAGTCTCAGTAATTGTTCCACAGATATACCAGCCCAGATAAAATCATTTAGAATAATCCTGATACTGCTTCCAAACCACCACTCTTCCCTTGCTCTGACTGGACTGAAGAACTGAATAATGTAATCCCAGATATGGCTATAAGGACCTCATCATCTGTCTCATACATATTCCTTCCCCCTCCTTTTAGTACTTGGAGATCTGTGCTGTTTTCACAGGGGCTTTGTACCCTGCTGTTCACTACTAAAGTTCCCAAGTAACCCCTCCTTTCTCATGTCAACATCTCTGACCAATCCCATATTTCCCATTAAGAATTTGTTTTTGGAAGAATAAAAGCTGTTAACAAGGCCAATCTCAGACACCAAATCTGTCAGTTCTTCCAGGTGACCTTTAGAAAAAGGAAAAGAAAATAAACTTTTACCTTTTTATTAAAAAATCTGCTTTTTGGTTAGGTTTTTTTAAAAACTCACCCTCTCTGGTGATTATTAATGATTTTTCTGTATCTTTCTCCTTTCTTTTCCCCATTGGGATTCCACATTCTCCAAGTAATTTAATTTAGTTAATGTTCTAATTAGTGCAACTTTACTCCAACAGATTTCCTGGGCTTTCACATTAGTGCTTTTCCATATGATAAACTCCATTAACAAGTCTCTGAACATTCAAGAAAATGGAAATTGTTTACTGCAATGGGATCTACCGCATTTCCCCATCTTCAGGTGCAACTTTTTTGGCTACCTTGGAGCCTCTTCAGCAAATAATTTTATCTATGGGGATTAGGGCTGAGCTATGGTGTCAAAGCTGATGACTGAATAGACTCATTTCCTAGTAGGCAATGTCCACATCATCACTGTAAAATGTATCTTTATAGGCAAGGAAGACACCAACGTTTAGAATTTTTTAATGCCATTTTTCCAGTGGTGATGTAGATTTGTCTTATTGCACTTTTTTTTCTTCCAGTATCCCGGGCTTCTCTCACATGGTTAGGGATATAGTATAATCTGGGTTATGAAATAAAGAAATGAAATGAACCACAGCAGACTATTTGAACTGACATTCGAAGCAATGATTCTTAACCTTTATTGCGCATTGGTAATAACTGGGGAGCTTTAAGAAAATTGACACTTGGATTTTATTCCCAGAGATTCTGATTAAACCGGTCAGGGTAGGCAGTGGGGATTTTAAAAAGTCAATATAGCAGCAGGCAAGGTTGAGGACAATCCTCTAAGTAATCAACAGGGCTAATGCAGTCGGCTTCCATCAGTGAAGCCAAAGCAGTGCTATTTGCATGATACCATAATACTGTCATAGGACAGTAGAGGGCAGAGTTGACTTAAATTTATAGAGAGGTAAACTGTCTTAGATAGGAAGAGGCAAGTAGTTAACAATGTAATCTTACCTTTGTACTTTGTGGTCGCCTTTTGCCACAAAGCTCTCATAGGTAGCCCAAAACAAATTTTCTATGTTGGAATATACTGGGAAGACCCTTGGTGATGCCAGATTATAGGGTCATTATATAGTTTATTGTGCAAACCAGCACACATTTGAGAGTACAAGGGAACACTATTAGTCATTATGCCAGGACATCAGGGGTAAACAAAATTGTCTTAGGCAAACTGGGATACATGGTCACCCTATTGTTACCATGTCTTCTGTGAGACCCAAGAGAAGAGGTAGAATCTATAGCATAAATACTAATTAAGACAATCGGTAGTAACTATATATTTGTACAAATTACTAGAGTCTTCAGTGTTATTTTCATGTTTCCCCTGTGTAGCACCAGCAAAGCATGGAGCAGGTTCTCTATGATCCGGGCAGATGGGTAAAGAAGTCCTGGAGCCCTCAGTGGCTTTTTCAGGCTTTTAATGATTTTCTACAGCATTTGTAGAGAGGCAACCAGGTGCAGAGCAGGCGGGGGTGGGGGGGGGGTGGCGGGGGCAGGAGGCAGGCAGTCCTCCCAGCCCCTAGAGAATCCCCGCTCTCTGCGCTCTCTGGCATTCTCTAGCAGTCTCTCTGCTGCGTCCCGCCACACTCTGCCACCACACTCTGTTCTCTGCTCTTATATACTCAGCCGCCAGGCCCAGGTGTGCCCACTCATTGCATACCCACACCCTACTCCAGGTGCCCGCCATTAGGCCCTCATGCATGACTGCAGGTCGACCATAGATGCTAATGGCAGGAGGGCGGAAAAACCTGATAACCTCTATTTACCCTATATCCTATTATCATGTTTAATATCAACTGGGTACCTTGGTCACTTGAAAAGAAGCTGAAGATATTTTTTTTTAAAGTAGCAGGCATTATATCTAGTTGGCCTATTATTCTGTTCTCACCCTGGCTCTCTATCAAAATTTGCCTACAGGAAGTTAGCTGTGAGCAAATTTTGCTAATATTTGCTATTTACTATTGCTGTATTTTTCCCAAATTGAACATAACTTTGTTATTTATTATGAAAAATTTTTTGTGTATAAAATATCCAAACATTATAGAAAAATAGAGAAGGAAATAAGGATTATTTTTAATTCCACCAAATAGAAATAATAAGATTTTTCAGGGTATCTTTTCTGATATAAAACACTATTTCTTACTCAAATAGAAATTATTTGAAGACTACTTAAAAAAATTCAACAGTATGTCTTGACATCTTTATCAATAAATATAAAACCATATCATTGCTTAAGTGGCTACATCGGATATGTGTATATGTGTGTTGATACTGTATTTGGTTTTACCAATTCCATTTTGATGGACATTGAAGTGATTTCCAATTTTTCATCTGAATTTATTATTAAACATCCAGTGTGCTCTTACTGTAAGTATAAAATGTAGAAAACTAGAGTGAAAGAATTCTTAAAGACTTGCTAGTTCAATACCATCATTTTACAGAAGAAAAACTAATGTATCAAAAGGTTAAAGGGGAATATAATCCAGATCTTTTACTCTATGTCTACTGATCTTTCTAGTTCACCCTGGATTGGAAAAAAAAAAAAGGGTACTCTTTTTAAAGAATGATTGTTAATTAAAATAACATTAAGTGGCACTGACTTTTTCTTATTCCAGTAGTCAAAGGTTGTACCTTAAAATAAGTTAACTCTTCTGGGGGTCACTTGCATTTTAAGGTTTTTGGTTATGAATTGATTTAGCAGATTCCTTTATAATCTTTGGAATGAAGGCAGGGAATAGCTCAAGTACCTGAAATCACCTGGAGAAGGTTCTGCTTATAGATTTCTTGCAGTATTTGGTGAAGGTGAGGAGTGGGAGTCAAGAAATAGGTGTAGGCAGTGGCTGGGGATTGGTGATGGAATACTGATGCTTACAGCTTTGAAACCCTCCCAAAGGAAAGGTCTATAGCTTTCACTTGTTTCAGTTTTAATATGGAAGGCCTGAAGTTAGATGCTTAATTAACTGTTGATTGTTGTTGATTAACATGATGACAGAATAGAACGGCAGCCCAGAGTTGTGGCTTGACATGCTCAGCATAATTTGAAGCTAAATTCGATTTAATCATTGACGTAAAAATGTTAGGCTGTAATATGGATCATTTACATTAAATATCGTGGGAATCTGCTAATTAAAAACCATGAGATGCTGCTTCCTAGATAAATAACTCTTTAATAAGCGAGGGATTTGGAGTCCTATGTGATCTTTAGAAAATTACTTAAACTCTGAGTTTCTTGGTTTCTTTATCTAGCAATAAGGATAATGATAGCAATTTACTTCGTGAAATTGAATGAAAATGATTATATGGCATTTGGCAAAGAGAAAATAATAAATAATCTTTTAAAAGTAGAATTTCCCATGCACAAAGGAAAATGAGAAAAAATGATGTTTTTGGTAAGAACTAGTTATTCTACAAGATAAATCACATTTGAGTTTATAGTTTCTTGTACCCTTTAAAGCATTGAAGAAATATCAACAGAAGTTGAGCAGCTGCAGAAATAGCCTAAAGATTAGAAAATGAAATGACTTTGCAGAGGTAATAGATTCTTCTGTTGCAATATCTTTTCCATTTTATTGAAAATTTCCCAAGGGTCTTAGTTAATATTATGAAAACATTCACACATTTGGAAAGTATTCACTAACAAAAACAATTATTGAGAGCATTTAGGTAGGCAGTTATCATATAAACACAAAATTGTTTAATTGGTTGAACTGTTAGAACTCTGTCATTCCTTATTAATAAATTTGATTTTAAAATTATATTTTCTCCCCTTGATTTTAGTTCCTGGCTTGATAAATATTCACAGTGGAAGACAACAAAAGTTTCAGGTTTAGGTACTTTTAATTATCCACATATAGATTATTCACTTTGTAGAGTACTCAAGATATCCCCTGAGAGATAATTGGCAATGTTTGTGCCTAAATTTCACCAGCTTCTTAGCCAGCATGGCTAGCTGACTAGGTGGGTAAGAAATGGGTCAATTCATGTGAGAAAAGATGTAGATGTGACACATGGGTTATAGACTGAGTTGAAATCCTAACTCCCAATGCCTTAAAAGTGGCCATATTTGGCAATAGGGGTAGTTAAGGTAATCAGAGGTCTTATGGATAGGCCTAATGCAGTATGACAAGTGTGTTTATAAGAAGATGAGATTAGAACACAGATACCCAGATTTTCACGAAGGTATTCTATGTGAAGATAAGAGGAACAGGAGCCATCTACAACCAAGGAGAAAGGCCTAAAAGAGACAGTGCTGCTGACACTTTGAGCACAGACTTCTAGCCTTCAGAATTTTGAGAAAATAGATTTGTTATTTTTTTTAAGATTTATTTATTTATACATACAAGCTGGGGTACAGGCCAGAGGTGTGGGGTGGCCAGAGGGTTCACCAGAGACAGAGTGAGGAGCAGAACAGGCATCTCAGAAATACACTGCTGAGGGGAGCAGCGGGCGAGGCAGGAGAGGTCTGCCGCACCATGTGGGATTCTCCCCCGCTGGGCGTCTAACTGGCATCACTGCTGCCACTCACTGCTGCCACTCACATTGCTGCTGCCAACAGCTCCTCAGCGCAGCGCTTAACCGCTGCGCCACCAGGGAGGCCCAGATTTCTGTTATTTAAGCCACGAGTCTGTTGTATATGTTAGGGAAGCCCTAGCAAATTATCGCAGTAGGAACAAGGCTTCTACAGAAAAACATAAACATCTTCATCTAGTACTAACTCATCATCAGCTATTACATCTACATGGGCTTGGATCCCTTAAAAACTGAAAATTTAATCTTAAGAAGGGAGGAAAAGCTCAGAAACAGCTATATAAGGAAAGATGCTAATTCATTCCAGTGCCAGGTCAGTGCTTGCATGAACTAGTAGATGACAGTAAACTGTGTTCTTGTGCTTCTTTCCCTTATTGGTGGGGGGAACATTTGAGTTTGTTATTTGCACAATTGCTACAGGCTTTTGGGTTCCTTCCAGTGACCATTCTGTTTGAGGCATTCGAGGGGGAATGTTTGGTCCTCTTTCCTCAGCCCTTCCATCATGTAAACGATGGACTTCATACTGGTCCTGCTATTCCTTTGTCTTTTAGAGTTGTGGAGTTCCCTGAGATGTTTCTAGAAATGGAATGGGAATTTCAGCTTTATTTCATGAAATGCATCTCCTGGTGAAAGGGTCAAGAAGAAGGAAAATAAGGTATTTTGATTTCTAGTCACTGTTCTGAAAATTTTGTATGTTACCATGAGTTCTTGATTCTTCCATTCATCCCTGTTAGAGGGGATTTGAATGAGTAAGTAGAACATTAGGTAGGATCAAGTTTACTTGGTTTAGCATTTATGTTTTTAAGTCACTTTCTATTTTTCTGTTCATTTTTCATTCATAGTAGCTTATAAAATTCATATAATTCAATAAGAAAATAATAGGCTGAAGAGAAGAACAGACCATTCACCAAATAGGATATCCAAAAGGCCAATAGACATGAAAAAATGTTCATTGTGGTTTCCAGAGGAGACACGTGGGTTAAAATCTCAGTGAGGTACCATCTCACACCCCTGAGAATGGTACACATTAAAAAGACCTCTAACAACAAGTGTTAGAGAGAATGTGAAGAAAAGGGAACCCTATCATGCTATTGGTGAGAATATAAACTGGGGCAGTTATGGAAAGCAATTTGGATTTGCCCTAAAAAGCCAAAGTGGAAATACTGAATGACCCAGCAATCCCACTCTTGGGCATATATCCTAAGAATATGAAGCCATCAACACAAAACCCCATATGTTCCACAATGATCACAGCAGCATTATTTGCAATAGCTAGGACATGGGAGCAGCCTAAATGTCCATCAAGGACATGATATGGATGAGATATGGCCTATCCACACCTTGGAGTACTAAATAGCCATAAAAAAGAATGAAATGCAGCCATTTTCAACAAAATGGAGGAATCTGAGAGAACCATGTGTAGTAAAACAAGTCAGAATGATTAAAAATCCAAGTGCTGAATATTTACATAGCAGACTATAACATAACATAACATCACTTAAATACCATGAGGGCTCTGAGAATAAGAGGTAGGGAAGGTCAAAGGACAAGGGGATTTAAAGAGTGGTGTGGGAATGAACAAATGAATGAATAAAATAAGCAAATAATAAAACAACCAGATTCTATACACATTTTAAAGAGACTTAAAATTTAAAAAATTTGACAATACCAACTTCTGTATATAGAACAACAAACTCTATTGTTGGTGGGAATACAAAATGGTATAGCCACTTTGGAAAAACCCCAACAAGATAGCTTTTCAATTTATTTTTAACGAATAGCTTTACTTCTGTGATTCAGTCCAAATCGTTTTTTAGGATTAATTTGATTCTGGGTACAGCAAGTTTAGTCTAGTTGACTATAGTTTTTTGGTTTGTGATTTACTTTTCTTAAAATTCTTGGATTTTTACATACAACTGTAAACTTGAAACTGTACATGAAACTATAAACTATATTTAAAAATCTCTATCCTGCTCTAAACTCAGTGTGATTTTATAATCTGAAAATGCATATTTTTCTCCAACTCAGAAATTTTATGCTATGTTCTTGTTATCTCCATCTAATCTCCCTTTTCTTTTGTACTTTCTATTAGAGATATTGATTCTTGATTATCTCGCCTCCATTGCTTTCATCCATTCTCACAAACTTAACATTTCCTTGCCACTTGCCCTGCATTTGACCATGAGTCTGCCTTCAACTTTGTCTGTTCTGCTTTAGTGAATATATTTTTAAATACAGAAATTACTTTTGAAATTTCAGTTTTCTCACTGATTATTTATCTTAGATGCAATATCCTTTCAATTCTTGTTGCCCTCATCTATTGATTGTAGCTGGAGCTGAGTAGACATTTCTGTGAGGGCTCCCCCTCATTTCCTGACAAATGGAAGCCCCACTTCCTGACTGACAGCATCTAGTCTGAGAAACATACCTTCCCATCTGGTCCCAGATAAGTGCAGATTATCTGTTGGGATTTTGTGGTGTAGATTGGATGTGTGAGGTATCAACATGCGTTGGGAGCCAAAGCGGGTAGTCCCTTGATCCACCAAGATGAGGTCAGTCTCCCTCCTTCAGACAATTCCAGGAGGCCTCTGTATTCTTCTCAGGAAGTCACTGTAGAATTGATCCTTTTCAGCCACAGCGATGACCTCCATTTTGAACCTCTGTATCACTTTTTCCTTCTTCACTGTTTCACTCCCCCCGGTTTCTCATTTCCCCTCCTTGAGATCTGCCATTTCCCCCCTTATGTGACAATGCCCCTTTCCTCTGTACTTCTGTACTTCCTCTCTCCCTCAGTTCTGATTTATCATTTCACTGTAACACTATTAGCCCTAAAGCATTCGAGGATGCTGTCAGCATAACAGGCTCTGTAGCAAATGAGGTTGTATTGAATTATTTAGCTTTCAGCTAAAGTGGAGATAACTAAAGCAGCTGAGCTGGTCTGTAAAATCCTGCAGTAATCCATTCACTGATTTGGTGTTTTTATTATATTAATTTTTGGGGGGGTTAAAAATGATAAATTTTAAGGCAACCAAAAGAAGTAGGTATGCAACTTTTCAGTTCAGTGCCACAAACCTATGGCTAAGGAATGATCTGTTTCCTTTAGTATATAATTATGTAGCTGCACAGCTGCAAGTCTAGGGACTCATGAATTTGTTTAATAAGTTTATTCATACATAGTTTTAAAAAAATAATTTTGCTTCATTTTTTCTTGCAAAATTAGATGAAGGATTTCTATTTCTATTATATGATAGTCTCTGCTTTTGAAGTTGTCCTTTTTTTTCCTGAGTTTTTCTTGCCACAATTTGGTTCTTAAATTATTTTTATTTAAAAAGACCCTTCTGTTTCTAACAACAGTAGTAAATCAATTCTTGATTGTTGTCAGAAGGGATTGTGTGGAATCACTACTAATCTAATGGATGACCATGAATATCTTAGATCATCTTCCCTGTATTACCAGTCTCTTGGGAAATTGAACAGTTACAAGGGGCCTCACAAGGGTGGGGGGATGGAGTGTTCCATGGCTTCGTCATATCTGTGGGGTGTGCCCCCACTTAGCACAGCTTAGTATTTAAATACCCACCCTCAAGAAGTGTGGCTGTAGCAGGAAGAGAAATAGCTTTGCATGTGTTCAATATATACACTAAGCAGGCACATCTGGCAATTAAATACCCTTTTCCTGGTGAATCCTGGAAAACAGCATAATTATACTCCCAAGCAAATAACTCAGGAGTAAGAATGATCCGTTGTTAAGAATACCAGTGAGCATCAAAGTTAAAACTCTCTTCTGCATCCTAGACGTTTTTCATTCTCCGCTGCCATCTCCATAATACCTGAGATTACCTGGCCTAATCACTGATGAGAAACTGTCCCGGGGCGTGGCTGGTGGAGAAGAGCTGTCCGCTAGAGCAAGGTGTACCAAGTCTTATTGAACAATGACCTTGTAGCTTTAAAAAAAAAAAAAAAGTCAAGAAAAAGGACTACCTTGAAAACCCCCCTTGTTCTTCCGTGAGTCTCTCCCCAGTTGACTCGGAGGTGCCTTGTCTTTTCTCTTTGGCATTACTGGTTTCTAGTGTTTTCTCTGCCCTACTGTATCCCACCCCACCCAGGCTTGAAGTGAGGAAGCTTCCGCTCACCCGGACCGGCCAGGAGTTGCGGCGGGGCTGGTGTGGCAGCTTGCCTGTTGCTTACTGTCCCTGCAATGTATGAGCGTCGTGGGACTGCAGGCTGAGCACCGCCAGCATTGCCGGGTCGGCGAGGACCATACCAGGTTTGCAGACAAACGACCACACCTAGTCCGAGGGCTGCGGGCGGGAGGCAGCCAGCCGAGTGCCCATCCCTGCCCCTTCCTGAGACTGCTTTTAGCGCCATCTGAGAGAAGCCCGCCCCGGAGGGCGCTAACACACCAGCCCGCGGTGCAGTCTATACCTTCCAAAGCCACCGCAGCGGGGGCGCACTGCCCGGATGCTCGTCTCGCTCACCCTACGGCCTAAGAGTGTCTTTTAATACATTTTTTGAAAACCTGACAGTATACAGTGGGGACGCAGGGCGGGAAAGGCTGGAGGATTTTTTTCGGGGCCAGGCTCGCGGCCCCGGGCGCACAAATTAGGCCCTAGCCGCAGAGTCAAACCCTTTTCCCGCTGTAGGGGGCTCGGGCTAGCTCGCGGTTTGGGGTGGTGAGCGACTATGGGGCGCTGCGGGCGACTCGGGCTTCTGGTGTCCCAGGGCCCGGCTGCCAGCCGGGAGGCGGATGCGGCCTGCCGAAGCCCGGCCAAGGCAAGGCAGGTGCCCCGGGCGCGGAGGCTGATTGGCAGGTGCGGGAGTGGGTGGGGAAGGCGGGGGCTGGGCCTGGCGCTGCGGGAGGCTGCGGCCCCGCCTCTCCGCCCCCGCCGCGGGACTATCTGGTCCCGGCAGCAGCGATGTCCCCCTGCAGGAATGTCCCTCCTCAGATAATGTTATTTATATCTCTGGGCGGGTCCGCGGCTCGGCAGCACCAGGCGCCCGGCGGCCGCTGTGCCAGGAGCCCCGCGCTGCCCTTCTCCCCCTGCGCCGCCGCCGCTGCCGCCCCCGGGCTCGGGGTGGCCGTCACTACAACCCCAGCCCAGGTGAGTCCCGGGAGGGCTGGGCTGCCCGAGGGGGCTGGGTGCGGGTGCTAATGCGCAAGACTGGGGCGCGCGGCGCGAGCGCAGAGGCGGCGCTGGGCCCAGGGGGCGCGTGACGCGCAGGACCCGGGGGACCAGGTGGGGGCCCAGCCCCGGGTGCCGGGTTTGGAGGGATGGGCGCGGGGCCCAGAGGCCCTGGCTGCTGTGGCAGCGAAAACCCCCGGGCGCGGGAATCCGCGTGGGCTTCGGAGGCTGTTGGCGAGCTGGACGCTAGCTTTGGAGAGCGGAATCCTGGAGCGTCGCCCGGGGGCTCTGGAAGGGGGTTAGCCGGAGCGCGTTCTAGTCCCGGGCCGCCTCCTTCAGGACCTCAGTGTGAGGGCAAAGGGGGGTTTGCTCTTAGCCTGTCGGACCTCGGCGTTGCTCTCTCTCGTTCTGGCTGCGGGGTTTCTCAGCCCTGGGGCTGCTCGGACTCGCTTCTGGGTAACTTGACTGCGCGCTCCCGGGACAGCCCAGCGCCTAGGCAAGAAGGGCGGCAGAGGGGGGCTCGCCCCGGGAGCTAGAAACGACGCGGAAAGATTGGCTCGGTGCAGACCCAAGGAGGAAAGATAGAGTGCTCGAAGCCATGCTTCAGGGACCCTCCGTCTCCTTCTCCCGTAGAGTTCAGCGCCTCCAAGCTGCTGCGGCTCTGGCTACTCTCAACCGCCTTACGGTTCTTTCTCCACAACTTGGCCTTGAGAAATAGCAGAAAGTGGGAGAAATAGCAAGAGATTTCAACAATCCCCAACTCCCACCAACTTGCCCAGACTTTCTAGGGTGGGGAAGAAGCTGAGGGTTTGAGTACTGTTTCCGTGACAACGAGCCCCAGGTAGGGCCCTGATTTGTAGCCTATAAATATCCAAACCACTGTTTTCAGTGAGCAATTAGAGGCGCCAGGAGTTAATAATAACACGCTTAACTCGCTGAAGGAAAATGAAAGAACCACTGTTATTTTGGTAAATTTCTGATGTATCAGATGGGAGGTGGGGGCGGCGTTTATATAGTGACAGTATGTTTCTACTGAGAATGCCTGTGAAAAGAAGCTAGACTGTCACCTCCAGGTAGGAGGCAGCCAAGCAAAATCCACAGCTGGGAGGTAGCCACAATCTATACCTCAGTTTCTAAGGTAGGTGAGTGACTCAGGTTGCTCTGATTGAGAGGAGTTTTAGAATCAGAATTCTTAGGCACATTTGTTGTTCTACTAACCCATCTTTAACTTTGTAAATGGTTCCAAATTTTATTCTGGAATTCCTGTTTGACCACTCTCCTACCCTGTGACCCAGGGTAGGTCATTTCCTATTTCAGAGTCAAATATTTTTACTAGGAGCCCTGGGTTCCAGAATGTCTTTGAAAACTCTTATTTATAAGTGTAAAATATTTGTTGAGTGTACAGAATGCCCAGCACTCAACACAGCTAGACTTGCACTTGCTTGGAGGCTGTGGGCTAGATAGAAAAAAGGAATAATAGGTTCACATTAAAGAAGCCAGAAACCAGATTCCTCAGAGGTGGGTCATTTATACAGAACCTAAGAAACTCTAACGTACAGCACAGCTGAGGGCCATAAACCCTAAATTATGGAAAGGTGGCCTTTAACCCCCTAGCTGTTGCTCTTAGCTTTATCAGTGGACCAGTCACAATGATTGGGAATAAGCCAGTCCTCTTAATCCCGAGTTCTCGGAAGACTGAGTTGGTTTGGAATTGAAGGCACCCAAAAACTCCCAGGCATCCAGGATGGCCCAGACTCACAGACATATCAAGTTTTCCAGAGTGGCTTGCCTGGCAGAGAGCTGGGATGCCACTTTCTGCTCAGGTCACTGATCTGTCCATGTTTTGAAGGTGTCCTCTAGTTGTACACCTGCTGGTGATTAGCTTTGGGTAGGTAAAGGCGGGGCAAGAGGCAGACTCCCATCCAGAATCATATCTGACAAAGTTAAAATGATGGCAAATGAAGTGTGAATGAAAATTTTGAACTAAAGTCAAAGTTTGACTGGAAAACAAAACAAACTGGTTTTGGTATTAAAAAATAGCTTTTTTTTTCTTATTTGTTCCAGTGCCTAGCTGGCTGCTTGCCCATTTATCTTTGTTGAATGAATGAGGGAGTGAATAAATGAATGTTCAGGGTTTTCTTTTCATTATTCTACTTAATTGTCACAATAACTCTGCAAAGTAGTTCATATTATCAGCATCTGACACAAGTATACTCTTGTGGGTTCAAGGAGATGAAATACTTTGCCTCATATCGCACAACTGATGAGAGGTGGGATCAAGATTCAAATTCAGGTCTTAGAGTCCACGACTTTCTAGGACTAGACATTTGACAGGGACTATAGAAGTACAATTTGGAAAGATTTGATTATAAGATTGTTTATTAGTTTCACAATCTTTACTCTCAAGACCTCTGGTAGTAATTCTGCTTATATCAGAGAAGCTTTAAAAACATTGCTTGAAGATAGTATCAGAAACACTTGCTCAGAGGTTTTTAGCCTTGCCCATTATGGCCAGGTCATTGTTTGAAGGGCAGAGCTGTAATTTTGGCAGTAGTCAAAGCATGGATTTTTCTGAAAACAGATTTTCCTTTCAGCCCTGGAAGTGGCCAGGAGTGCTTGATGATGCACGGGGACAGTGTGATAGGACAGAAGATGACTATTAAAAATGCATGAGACTAACGCTATGTGTGGGAAGGGACCTGGGAGGTCACTAAGTCTCATCTTCTGTTTGTGTAGAAACTTGCTTAAAGGTGAGACCTACCTGTAATTTACCTAGTCATTCACGTGCAGCTATGGTGTGTGCCATCCATACTTCTTCTTATTTCCATTTCTTTCATGTGTCTCTTTCTCAAGACTAATATTGGGTTTATTTCCTGAAGGTCTATCTAACAAAACCACTGTTTTTTTTCCTTTGGGGGAGATTGTGAATACATGTTAATATCCAATACTTTAATCTTAATGAAAACTTAAGAAAGACAAGGTATTAGAAATAGGCAGGAAAGAACATTAGTGAGCATTAAAAATTAAGCTGTTTCCATCATCTCCCCATTGCTTGTTAGGTATGCAAATGTATGCATTTTTACACAGTAGGAATGTGTATTACTATCCTAAGAAAATAAAAATCTTCAGAAAAATAATTATGTAGCATCTCTGGGGCAATGGGGAAAGGGAAGGACTTTAGGGAATTATTTGGATTATTAGACACCTGTTTTCATCTAAACCTAAGTTGCTCTTGAATTATATTCAAATTTCAAAATCAAATACAAAGTTTTATTCTTGATTGATGACTGAAAAAATAGGAAACATTTCAGCAGAAGGCTTAAATTGTTATAAAATACATTTCTTCTTTATCTGTGATTTTTTTTTATAACCTCAGACCTGTAGATTAACATTTGTCAATTGATTTAGAAGGTTTAAGAAGGAAAATAACTGTGCTGTGTGGACTGTCAAGAAATTTGATTCTTAATGAGGACTGGCAGGGACGTTCATGGATCATGGTTTCTGAAATCCTCGATCTTGCTGGCCAAAAAATGACTGTGAAAAAAGTATTTTATATTAAAAGTAGCTTGTATTAACTCAGTTGTTTTTCACAGCTAGCTCTTTGGTTACTCCTCTATTTTAAATAAGAAATCTGGGGAGGAAGAGAAAATGCAGTGGTCTGTATTCCAAGATGGTCATGTTGCATTTGCTGGGCTTATCACAGAGATGCTTCTTTCCTCTGACAACTTCAGAGGTGAAGGTCACCTGGTTTTAGAGATGGAATAGTGATGGTGGGAAGGTGTAGGAAGCAGTCAGGAGAATTCAGTGTCAGATCTGGCTCCACTCACTGAATTGTCAACTTCCCTTGGTAAATATTTAGAAAATATCATAGCATGTTTCCCTTTGTTGCTGTGCTTATTTCTTAATTCACTGCCAAGCTATCCTAGTTCTTCCATTTTCAGTGAGCCTTAGCTGAATATCAAAGCACCAGGGGATCCCCAGTCTTATAGCTCACACAGTCTTTGAGGCAGTCCGAGGCAGAAAATGCCTCCTTAGTGGATTCTCTGGCTAAGCTTATGACATTCCCAGACCACCTTTCATTTTTCTATTTCCTTCTTCTGGTAGCAGGAAACATTATAAAACCATCTTCTTCCTACCTCAGTGAGATCTTTTTAGACTTTGCCTTAATGTTTAATTTCTTCACTATACCTGTGCAGACCTGGCCAAAGGTATAATTACAAGAGCAATTAAAACACAGACATATATCATATTAGCAGTGGGGGCAAAAACGGGCTTCCTTTCTTCCTCTCATTCGAATGCTATAAATTTAGCAAGTGAAAAGGCACAAGGCTAGGAAAAAATAGACTTTGCATTGAACTGGGCTCAGATCATCCAGGATATTTATGAAAAGAATAACAGCACCCTGTCAGCTAAAGAACAATAATTGCTTTGAATTATAGTTAAGTCAGGAGTTTCCACCATCGTGAAAGGGAACAGAAACTTGGATCATCCTGAAAATGAATAAGTTAAAAATCATTCCCATTTCTACTAGACTTAAGTATGGGTGTGTCTTGTTTGAGAATTCATAGCACTTCAAATAATGTAAAGGCATAATTCCCTCACCTCATTCTGTTCCTCAGCTCAGTTGCTGCCCATTTCCACAAACCCCTTAGGAGTTGTCAATCAGCTTCACCTGCCAGGATGTTTCCTCAGAGGTAGAAAAATAAGAAAAGACTTTTCATAATACCCACTTTGGGTCACATGTCATAGAACTGGAGAGATCCGAGATAGCCACTTGAGAAATATTCAAAAAGAGCAACACCTGGTACCTACCACGTGCAGTACTGCTATGTGCTGAGGGCACATACAGGGATCAGAAGAAGACCACAGGACCGGCAGGGAAATGGACTTGCAAATAAGCAGTGATTCAAGGATGCTTGAGAATGGTGTTCTCAGAGAAAACCCACCAGAAGAAGAGTCTGACTTAGTTTGGGGAGTGCCTGCAATCTCCCTACTGGAAAAGAGGAGGATGGGGAGTCATGCGGGCCTGGGCTTTAAGACTCACAGATGTGCAATAGAGCATGATTATATTGGGAAATGTGTAGTAGTTATTTGTGAGTCCAGGAATGGGCTGGAGATGTGACTGGAAAGATAGTTTGGGCTCAGTGTGTGAAAAACTTTGAGTCATTGGAGGTTCAAGTTGGAATCTATAAAAGTTTTTGAGCAGGGGAAGGACCTGATCAGATCTTTATGGAGACACAGTTCGCCAGTGGCCGTGAAGGGACTGTGAGCTAGACTGTGAACTAGAGATCAGCTAGTGCAAGTTGTGTATACTCTCCCCAGTTTGTAGGGGCCTTTGTTTTGCATCACCTCATTTTATTTTACAATGACCATGTGAACCAAGACAGATGTTACCATTTCTGCTGTACAGTCAAGGAAACAGGATTAGAAACATGCAGGGATTTGCCCAAATTCCCTCTAGTAGTTTTAATGGCAGATCCTGATTTGGACCCAACTTTTGACGTCTGGAGCTTTGTCCAGATCTTCTCCTCAGTGGAGTGATTGAATACCCTGGGTCTTCTGGTTAAGACAATGATTGCTTTCTCTCCTCAGCAGCACTTTCAGTCTAACTTCATTGAAGACTCAGATGACATAAAGATGGGGAATATGGGATATTTGGGGGAAGAAATTCAGGCCCTGAAGTGAGGCCACTCTTGTGTCCAAGAAGGAGACAGGAAGCCCATGTGACTGAAGCAGAGGGAGCAAAGACAGAACGTCTGGATTATGCAGGCTTGGCAGCCTTGCAAAGGCTTTGAGTTTTAGCCTGTGTGATAGGAAGCCACTGGTAGTTGTGGGCAGGGGAGTGACTTGTTCAGATTTGTATTTGAGGAGGATCTTTCTGGTTGTCCTGTGGAAGAATGATTGTAGGAAACAAGACTGGCAGCAGAGAGTAGAATGAAAGCTATTGGTCAGAGTTACTGGTCCAGGTTGCAGAAGATGGCCTGAGGCGATGGTGGTAGGGGTGGGGAGATGTAGTAGTTGATTGGCTTCTAGATAGACTTTGAATGTAGAGTTGAGGGGATTTGCATATGGGAGGTGAGAGGAAAAGAATAAGAATGACTCACTTGGTCTTAACCTGAGCAACTGGAAGAATGAAAAGCCATTTATACTGTTGGATATAAGTCTTGTCCAGTGTAGGATAGGCTGTTATTTTTTTGTTTCCTTTTCATTGAGGAATTTATTTGGATGAGGCACAGGCAGATTTCATTTAAATACACCCAAAAGGAGGTATTTTGTTGTGGGTGACATCTGTTTGTTTTTGAAGCCAAGCCTTAGATGTGCTGCTAGTTCTGTGTGGTGCTTTGTACTATTACTTCAGGTCATTCTCAGAACATCTGCATTATGTGATAGAGATTAGGGTATGGGACAAACAAGACTGAAATACATTTTACTCTATGATTAGCAATGTTTTGAATTTTCTGATTAAAGCCCATTTTAACACTTTATGGTCATCAAATAAAAAAACTTTAAATTATAAACATATGTGCATGGTTAAAAGGGTTTCCACACTTTACAGGGTGAATGAAAAGTAAAGGTCTTCCTCTCCCTATCTTCAGTCCTCCTCCTAAGAAATCATCAATGTCAGTAACTTCCTGTAGCGCTCAAGAAAAACTCAATGCCTATGTGGCCTGACATATTTTAAAGTCATAGCTTTAACAAAATCAGAACACATTTGGTTTCATTCTTAGTGACTTAGTAGTCCTCAGGTACCTACTTAAATGGAATCTACCTTTCCATCTGTTAAGGGTCTCCCTTTCCAAATCCATCGGGCATTGAAACGACGTGTCCATCATGGAATGCCTTTTCTCAAAAGCCTCCAGTGGGTCCCCTCTGCAGAGTCGGAAATCCAAACTCATGTGGTTGACTTTTAAGAATCATTTGTAATCTGGCTTCAGTCTCTTTTGTACCCATCTCTTTTACCAGTCCCTATCACAAACCCCCTACCTGAACCATATTTGCATTTGTTTCCTGAGTTTTGCATATTTCTCCCAGATTTGGAGTGGTTTCCATCAATCAAGCCCAATATCTCCCTTCTCCAAATTATTAAAGAGCTAGTTACATGTGCAACTTAAAGAACATAATCATAGACTTCTATTATTGTTATTTAACTTTTTTCCATTTATTTGTTTAACTAGATGGTAAAGTCTCAAGGGCAAGAACAGATTTGCAAATTACAGTTGTGGGTCTTAATCAGGGCCTTGCTAATTATTTTGCACACAGAAATTCAATTGATAATTTTGACAGTCATCCCTTCCTGAGGTGGTGCTGGTGGGATTAGATGATTAAAAATTGCTGCATGATGACTGCCAACAAAACCACCTTCTTTTTGGGTTATGAGCTGTCTATTCCCAGGGAATGGTAATTGGGTGCTCCTTTGGGTAAAGGACTTCTAATGCTTTTGTCCCCCTTTCATATGGCATTGCATCTAAATGACTGAAACAAGGTGTTTTCATTTGCTCCTAGAGATGGGCATGGCAACCAGGCAATTTTAAAAAGTGTGTTGTTGTGATATATAAATAGAAAATAGTCCTTTTAATTATTTTTAAGTGTCTAGTTCATTGGCAAAATGTATGCACATTATTGTGTAGCCATCATTATCATCCATCTGCAGAAGTTTTTTCATCTTCCAAACTGTACATTACCACTAGCTCCCCTCACCCCCCAGCCCCTGGCAGTCACCACTTTACTTTCTGTCTCTCTGAATTTGACAACTCTAGGGAGCTCGTATAAATGGAATCATATAATATTTGTTTTTCTCTGACTGACTCATATCTCTTCATACTAGATTGTCAAGATTCATTCTTGTAGCATGTTTCAGAATTTACTTTTAAAGGCTGAATTATATTCCATTTTATGCATTATCCATATTTTGTTCATTATCTGTGGGTCATTATTTGGGTTGCTTCTACCCCTTGGCTATTGTGAATAGGCTGTGATTAACAATAACTGCTGTGAATATGGCTGTACAGATATCTCTTTGAGACCTTGTTTTCACTTCTTTTAAGTATAGTCAGAAATGTATATTGCTGGATCATATGGTAATTCTAGTTGTAATTTTTTTTTAGGAACAAAGCATGCAGTTTTAATATTTCCCCCTGGTATTTAATGGGAAAGGCAAACAATTATTAAAATGCTCACATTGGGGAACAAAACTGAGAAAGAGAGTGTTTGAACTTGAAAGATAGTGTTTAAGTACCCTTATCTTTTGGGGATAGTTTGTCATCAAAGTTCTTGAATTTGTTTACATATTAGTTTGCCTATTTTTAGACTGTAGACTTTTAGAGGACAGGCAGGAGAGGTTTAATTTGCTTTGTAGAGCATGTAGCCCAAACTCAGGTGGAGAAGGGTGCAAATATTATGTGATGATTCATTTCCGCTAAAATGTCTCCTTGAGCTGGATGACAAGAAACTGGGTTGCTTCCAGCTCTTTTTCTCTTGCTGTGTGCCCTTGGGCAAAGAACTTCCTCTGTCTCTGACTTTTATTTCAGAGTTTGTGTTTGTGTGTGTTTGTGTGTGTGTGTGTGTGACATTTATTGTTATTATCCTTAAAAATTTCCTTGCAGATTCTTTGTAACGCCTGAGTGTTGCTTCATCTTCGTATCCTTACCTGACACCCTTTCCTTTTCCAGGTCCCGGGATAATGCTGAGTGCTTCTTTTTTTTTATTTTTGCGGTATCTTCTCATTCCTTTGTTGATCATCTTTTTTGTAATTACCAACTTGCCTTCTACACCATTAGAATGCTTCCTGTGAAGGGCAACTGGGGCTTACTCTTTTTTTTTTTTTTTAATATTCCTAGCACCTAGAGCCATGCTTGGTACTCAGACGGTGTCTAAAAATACTTGATCAAGAATTAGGAATGTTTCAAAGTGTATATAATTGAGTGTGTGTGTGTGTCTTGAGAATGATGCATTATTATAATATGTCAACATTCATTTTGTGCTGGGCATTATGCTGAGTGCTCTTAGGTGTTATTTCTATTGCTATCCTAATTGAACAGATGAAAAAATCAGGCGTAGAGAAGTTTACTTACACAAGATTACACACCTAGAAGGTCAGAGCTGGACTTGAAGAACTCATGTGTATATACTTTGCTTATCTAGAATCATTATAGGTCAGTACTCCACGGCTCTTAATTCTGAAAGTTTCTTTATTTCCTGTTATCCTGCGTCTGTCATGGTCTGAAATTACAAAGGTAATTAGTTGTATGCCTTTATGTTTTGTTTTGCAGTGATTTAACCTAATAGGCTTGAATCCCTTTATTAGCTTTTAATAAATATTTAATGTTTCGAATTCTACTTCTAACACATGTTCTTTGACATCTGAGAATGAAGATGGTAATTATTATTTCACATATATCCACTGTCAAGGCAGCTCTCCATATTATGGTACTAAAACTGCTTTAGAAACTTGAACCTGGCTGTGCATGAGAAACATCTCTATGGCTTTTAGAACATGTGAACATGTTTCCACAAAAGCTACAGAATCATAATCTGGGAGGTGAGACCCATATAATTTTTGCCCTGACAAAACTCCTTGGGAGGTTTTGAAACTCAACCAGGGTTGGGAACCACTACTCTAGACTGTAAAGACCTCAGTCAATCAAAGAGCAACAATCAGACAATGGGGAGTTTTTTTAGTAAAAAAATGTCATGCTTCTCTCCTCCCAGTTCACAATTATTAGCAAGGAGACTCCCTTCATGAAATCAACTGCAGTATCCCTGTGTCATTCCATGAAATAGTACAGAGATTAAAGCTTAAGAACCACATTTTAAAAAATGCCTTAGAAGAGATCTGAATTAATGTCAGTGGCCTCCTTCTAGAACCAAGACCTAACTTTTCTGCAATACCTGACTCCTGCTTTGAAACTAAACCCTCCTTTGGCTTCTGTGATCTGGGCTCTCCTTTTTGTTCTCCTAGCTAGCTTTTCATTGTTTCTTGGTTTTTTTTTCTGTTCCTTCCTCTCTACTAGCTTTGAATTGTTGGGGTTGCCAATGCTTCTAAATCTTTATCTCTAGCCCCTGCCTCCTCAGTTCTAAATCTGCAGCAGCGTGCTCGCTGTCTTCATTTGCTCAAAGTCACCATATAGCAACAGGATCGCTCCCCACCCTCTTTTACCCCCAGATTTGCTCTTCTGACGTTTTTGTAGCTGGGCTCTTGTTGTCACCATCCTCTCAAGCAGGAATGTCAGCGACATCTTTGGTTTTTTCTTTTCATACTTTCATATTCAGTTGGTTGCCAATTCCTGTTCATTTTTCCTCTAAAAATTTCAAATTAGTTCCTTTTTTGGACTTTTCACTGTTCTTTTTGATATTTGAATAATTGGCCCTTGGTTCTTACCTTTCTAGCCCATCTTTTATCCTGACCTCAGAATTATTTTTAAAAATGAATCTAACTGAGTCATTCAACTGCTTCAAAACCCTCAATGGTTTCTGCTAGCCCCGAAAATAATGTGTGAACAGGGAGATAGGAATCTTCACGGTCTGTCCCAATCTCCCTTCCCAGTTATAGTCCCTCTCCATCACCTACTTCAGATACTTGTGACTACTAGAAATTGGGGTGCATTTCAGCCTCCATGACTTTGCTTGTTACTATTTTCTGTGCCTGGGAATTTCATCCTTTCCTCTGGGTGAACACTATCCTTAAGGCCCTGCTCAAACATAACCCCTTGATGCTTCCCCTAGGCCCTGCTTCAGAAGAGGCCACTCCTGCCTCTACGTTCTCAAGGTGCCCATTTCCACATGGCATCCTAGCTGGTAATAAACAGGTCCGACTCTCCTCTAGATTATGATTTTCCAGTGTCTGTTGCCCATGGGACCACTGGCACCTAACTCAGCATCTGATTTGTGTGTAGTGCTCGAGAAATGCTGGTTGAATTGGGTGTTTGGGGAGTTTCGAGAATATTCAGCACTGTAATTAATTTAAAAAGCTTAAGCTATAGAAAGTTACGAAGAAGGGCTAGAGGAAAACACTGGTGAAGGGTGGGGTTAAGGAGAGATGAATACTGTAGACCCTGGGGGTAATCGCCATTACTTTCCATTTATCACAGGGAAATGTGAGAATTGATTTTAACTGACATCAGAATATGTCTATTGCTAGAAAAATTTTTAGTTATTCATTCAGAGTACAGTCACTTCCTCCTCATTTTTCAGTGAATGTTTGAGGCTGACCCTCATAATGCAGCTATGAAAGGCTCTTGGAGTGGGTGTTGCAGACCGATAGACACAGATTTGTTTCATAATGGTGAAGAGTTAAGAAAAACATTTCAGAAATCTCAAAGACCAAACATTTCTGTATAGAAATTCTTCTCCCTTCCCATATATAACCTGTTTCTTTGTCCTTAAAGCATGTCAAGGTAGAAGCTGCTTTGTGAAAAATTGTAGTATTTATCAGTTGGTTTGTTCTGCCCTCAGCTTTGCTTCACCCAGACAAAAAGAGTTTCACCATGGTCAGACTCACCAGAATCCTGCTTGCTCAGGCCTGTGAGCGTGTTTTGTTTCTTTCAACAAAACTCTCTGTCATGGACACACTCCCACTGCTGTCCAACTGCTCTCTTCGTTTGCAGAGAGCTGTGCCCAGTGATTGAGAGGAGTTGGTTCTTAGCCTCCAGAGGTTATGAGTGGAGTAGCTAGGATTTATAAATATGTGGGGTGGAGGGGGTCTGAGATGAGCTGATAAATAGAAGGCCCTCAAAGGCCTCGGGAAGATATGCCTGGGACACACAGAGAACAAAGTCAGGCCTTGTGTGGGGCATCTGAGGGGTAGCCAGGCAAAGAAAGGGACTCAGCCAAGACAGCTGAAGGCCATGCTGAGTGCTGAGGGACAGGATGAGGCCAGTGACGAGTGGACAGCAGTCAGCAGGTGATCCAGAGAGGGCAGTGAAAGCAGCGTCAACCAATAGCAACTTCTGGAAGCTCTAGAATGCCATGGAGGCCAGTGATCTTCCTCCTGCCCCAGGGGTTACTATGTGCCGCCGCAAAGGCTCGTGAGCAGTCCTTTTCATTTGCAGGGGTGGGTCACTTTGCCCTGTTTTAGCCATACTTTTGCCTCTGTTTTTCTTACTTAAAATCTAGGCTTCTGCTTGTGGGGAGCGTGGCTTGGGCTCTGCTTTTCTCTGTAAGTGGATGTGTGCATTGTGTATGTGCTTTCTGTAACTGTTGGGAAATCTTGATGCCTACGCTGAAGCAGGAGGGTCCCTTGCTGTGGGAAGTGACAAGAAGAAAGGAAAAATTGTAGTATTTATCAGTTGGTTTGTTCTGCCCTCAGCTTTGCTTCACTCAGACAAAAAGTGTTTACAGGCCTAGAGAATGGGATACACTGCTATAACCAAAGCAGGCTCCTCTGGGGTCAGAAGTCATACCCTCTGCAAGACCAAGACCGTACCTATGGGGACATATCAGGTCATCTGCATTCAAAACAGTGTGAAGTGACTTTCTCTAGAAAAGTGGAAAAATACTCAACTAGTGGATTTTTTTACCGTGGTGGCTAGGTGAGCTTGGTGGGTGTGTGCAGAGCTGGTACTCAGTACCTTGGCCTCAATGTGGCAACTCATTCAACAGCCTGGGTTTAGCTGCTCTCACTGCTTCTGACCCAGAAAATGCTCAGAAAATGACTGCAGTGAAACGCATCTTCAAGGTGAAGCTTTCCACTGAGGTGGGGGAGGGATGTGGAGTTGATCCCAAGGGTTCACTTCTTCCTAAATGTGCTGGGAGTGAGCTTTGTTTATGCTCTGACCCAGAGGAAGTCACTTTACATCTCACCCTGTTTCCACCAGCAAAGAATGCCTTCTGCTTGTTTTGCATAAGCCTTGTGCCGCCTCTGCAGAAGAGGCATGGAATGAACTATAAAACCCCTGGCATCATAATTCTCTGCAAACAGCAGAGCCTAGTGAGCAGTGTATTTGGTTGGCAAGTGATCATTATTGTCTATACTTGGTCTCTGCCTGTAAAATGGTGGGGATGCTTTCTCATTGCATGTGAAGGGGATCAAAACGAAGTAGTGTCTGCATTTTACTTTTAAAAAAAAACCTGATGCTCAAAGCATCAAAATATCTCAAAGAGGGAAGTTCTATAGACACCTTGCAGACATTATCTAATAAATCTTCCCCAAAGAGCATCTGGTTCAACTTCCTTATTTACTGAGGAAGATCCCCAGAGGGGAGGTGAATTGCCTGAGGTTGCAGGTTAGTTAATTGTGGGACTCTAAGTGGATCCCAGGGCTCTTGACCCATGGCTTGGTCCTTCCTCCTTCCTTGTCCCTTCCTCCTCTTCTTTTTTCCCTACAGTTTCTTAAAAAGAAATTCAGAAAAAATTATAACGTGAACACATACCAGTGGTAAAAATAATTCAAACAGGACAGAGGCATATAAATGTCATCTCTAGAGCCATTAGTGGAGGTAGCTACTAACACTTTCTTATATGTCCCTCTAAGATTCTCCAGGCACATATAGATATGAACACGTAGGTATAGGTATGAAGTGTTTGTGGAGGTGTGCGTGTATGTATACACACATGTATATATGCATATATGTCATGGCTGTGTTTCCCCCTCATACTGGTCTACAACTTGCCCTTTTCATTTAATGATGAAACACCTTGAACATCATTCTCATCAGGACTTGGAGAATGATCTCTTTGATTCTTAACAGCTGTTGTGTCTTATGCTCCTTCTGTTTCTCCATAGTGAGCAGCACCATGGAATTTGAGTCCTGAATTCATGATGCTGATGTAAGAATCTCTATTTTATATGAGCATCTAGGGAGAGAAACTACTTCTGACAAGATCACATTGCCCAAATGGTTTGAGAAATCTGAGCCCCTGCTTCTGTTTCCTGCTGCTGCTACTTACGGGTCCTTGTCAGGTGCTGTGTTAGGAGCTTCAAATGCCTTGACTCATTTAATTCTCACAATAATCCACTGAGTTAGATATAGTTCCCATTTTATTGATGAAGAGGCTGAGGCTCATCAAGCCAAGTTTTCTTTAGGTCACATAGTCAATTAAGTGCCAGACCCAGATTTGAGCCCAAATTTGCTTGATCCCAAAGCCTATGTTCTCTCTGGCCATCTGAATTCTCTTCCACTGGGGAGAATGGTTATGGGGTTTGAAGCAAAGTGTGCTCCCATTGCTTCCAAGTTTGTTCGTTTGAACCAAGCTAAGGGTGCACTGTGCACAGAGCAATGGCGTGGAAGACCAGGTAGCAGTCGAGCAGAGACAGGATGATGTGGGAAGGAGGAACAAGGGGTGGCTGCTCTTAAGGCTGCATTACTGTCTGCTGTGCACTAGGCTGTGTGGAAACACAGAGGCGATTGATTAAAACACAGCTCTGATCTCAAAAGGTGTATGGTTTCACAATGGGGACAGACACGTGAGACTGTGTGTAACACAAGACTGAAAGAGGCAAGTGCCATCGTGGGTGGCACACTGCTTCTGGGTCTCTGGAAACCAGGACTGGGTTGGTCTGATGCTGGGAAGGAGGATCCCTGCTCACTGAGGAGTGATCAGCCATCTCAACTGACCATTGACACAAGTGCAAGTTTCTACTGGCAAAGTATGAAAAGAGCATTGCACCAGGCAAATGGGGGCCTGTGGGACAGGCTGAGTCAGCTGCGGCTGGGGGAGGGGGAGAGTGATAGAGGGGCCTGAGAGGCAGGTGGGGCTAGATTGTAGAAAGCCTTGAATGCCATAGAAAGTACTTATAGTTTATATTTCAGGTCCAGGGGGCACTATTAAAATTTTTGAGCAGGGGAGTGTCGTGTTATTGGCTGTGTTTTAGGACATCCTGCAGAAATATAGCGGAGGACTCCAGAGAGTCTCCCTCAGAGGAGATGGGAGGGAGGAAGTGACTCCAAGAGATGCCAAGAAGTCAAAGTATCTGGACTTTTTCTGTGTGGGCTAGGACTCATTGTCCACCTTTGTGGGCTTTGCTGCAGAAAGGACCAAATATTAAAAATGACCAGTTTTCCAGTACCCCTTATTAAGTATAATGTTTTGCTGTCAAAACTATTTAAAAATAATTACAAAATTTCTTTCAATTTTGATTTTTCATCTTTTCCTACTTTGACACCAATTTTTTTTCAAGTATTAAAGCATTTCTGAGGGTCCTCCAAATTAACTTGTAGGTGTACTATGCCCAGTGGCACCGAAGTGAAAAGGGAACTATTGAAGGAGAGTTTTCCAGCTCAGGATCTGGGTGGTTGCTATTGCTAATTTTTTGAGTCCTTAAAGAGCAGTTCTGAGGGGGAAAGCACAAAGAAGGAATTCAGTGGTGATCGCGTCAAGAGGGAAGAATCAGAGACAAGTTTCAGTGGTGGGTCGGTAGCAAATCTGAAGCCCAGGAGGGGCCAGGACTGAGGGTGTGGACCCCAACAGTTCCCAGCACAGAAAGGGGAAGTGATCATCTGAGGGAAGAGAACAGACACTGACTTTGGGTCGTGCTTATTTTTAAGGGATGGGTGGAGGAAGAGGATTTAGAGAATGTGATTTGATGTAACAACATATTGGAGATGAAGAACCAAGAGAATCCAAAGCCATGAAAACCCAGCTTCTAGAAAAGGCTGGTTAGTAGTGTCTAATTTGGGAGAGGGATTACATGGAAAACCATAAGTGGAGGTCATTAACCTTGAGAGAGGCTGAAGTGAACCTCAAGAAAACAGTTTTAGTAGAGGGTCAGAATTCAGTTATGGGGAATTAGAGGGAATCTGTGGTGAAGGGGAGAAGACAGTAAATGCAAACTGCTTTCAGGGCACTTGATAGAAAAAGGACTATTTGAGAGACAGGTCATGGAAAATTTTGTTTGTTGGAGAACACAATTTGGGGCTGGGCGAGTAAGGAGTCCTTGGAAAGGAAGTTGGGATGGTAAGGCAGTGAGAGTTGGAGAAAGCATTGCTGGATGGTGTCAGTCTCTGGAAGGTTCCAAAGCACCAAGAAGGAGATAGGGTACTATGCACCTTGACACAGATGAAGTGTAAGCTCAAAAACAGTTGTCAGGCCCCTGCTGTGTGAGGGGCACCATGATAGGTGACAAAGTGCATCCCATTCTTGTGTGAGGTTTCGAGGGAACTCCTCTTGGGGGCTTTGTGTTACTTCTCGTTCTCCATGCTACCCGAGTGCCTGGCGCGTGACAGTGTGCACTTGTCCACACAATGGCGGATTTGCTGCACCTGTGCCACCACATCTCGAGGCAGGCGCCATCCCCTCTCTTCCTTTTTCATGTTCTTTTGTACAACATGTGATACATGACACACATGGAAGCTTGGAAGCATAGTAATGAAGCAACCATTCTTTTTAAAATTTTTAAATTTTCTTACATTGTTGTTTGTTTTCATACATTATATGATTTCTCCCCTCAGGTGTAGTCCCCATAATTCTCCTACCACCACATCGCCCGTGAAATATCACCATAGTCCCTGTGCTCTTCCCTCCCCTGTTTTGACCTCTCCCTCTCCCCTGCTTTAGGACTCAGATCTATAGTTTGCAAGTTTTGTCTTTTTCCTGACCCTTTATTAGGTTTCCCTATATTCCATCTATAAGTGAAACCATCTGATATTTTTATTTTTCCTTCTGACTTATTTCACTGAGCATAATCCCTTCCAACTCCATCCATGTTGCTGCGAATGACATAAGTTTATCTTTTTTGATTGCTGAGTAGTATTCCAGTATGTATATATCCATGTCTTCTTGATCCACTCATCTGCTTTGGGCACTTACGTGGTTTCCATATCTTAGCTGTTGTAAATAATGATGAAGCGACCATCTTGTATTTTCACTTTTGTACCTACCTCTGTTCCCCTCCCCTATTCTCCATGCCCTGATACCTCAGGTCCTGTTTCTCTTGAGAATGTGGACAGTTTCATACAGGGACTCCTCCTATGCCTCTCAATGCTAAATTCTGGGGCACCTGGGCTCTCTGTAAAGCAGGGAAAGAATAGATGATGATTCTTTAGGGGAAACAAAGGGGCTCATTCAATGAGTTGCTGAAAGATGAGTCTCCTGGTGATGATGATAAGAAAGGATCTTGTTTCCTGAAAGCTCTCTGGGTGTGAATGCATTTTCTTTACTTGATTCATGCCACTGGGGTTTTCCTTCATATCCAATGAACAAGAGGGCTCTTTGCTAGGAAGTCCTGCTCCTGCCATCCTAGACTCTATTTTTGGGAAGGGCAAAAGCCTAAAGTTCATGCCACATTTGCTCTCTTGGAGCACATTCTTCTTCGATTCTAGGAATTTAATGAAGTATTTTATTTACTGGGAAATATTTGACTTCCGTTTTTGGCAACTTTACCTTTCGTCACTGAGATGAGGTGGGAGACCAACTTTTTACTCATTACTTTTTTCAAGGACACTTAAATTTTTCTTTTTCTTTTTTTCCTTTCTATTCATAAATGTAATTTGTTGTATTATTGTAGAAAGTATTACTGTATTACTGTAGAAAGTAAAAGTTCCTCATCCATCTTCCTTATCCCCTACATGACTTTTCGCTACAAGTTGATGCATATTCCTCCAACATTTTACACATGTGCTAATAAAATAAATAATTGCTATTTATTTTTACAGGAAAATATTTATTTGTACTATTTAATAGATTATTTTGTTTTACTCATCAATACACAAGATCATCTTACCACATACGCATACCCCTAGATTTTCCTCATTCAGAATGGTTCCTTTGTGTGGAAGAATCACACCTTATTTAACCAGTTTTGAAATGATTAGGTAGTTTTTATTTTTGTGTTTTTGTTTTTGCTCTAACCAATACTACAGAGCTAGTTTTAAACTGCTAGGGTGTTCAATAATAAGAGGACTCATGAGTGAGTCCAAGTGGAGTGGAAGGCTGGCCTCTGTGACCTTTCCATTCTCTAACATAACAGTGAGAGATCTTGCCATAATCCAAGGGTCGCCTGCCCCTTTCAGGCACCAGACACCAGTCTTTTGTTCAGAAGTGTTCTTAGACCAGATTACACTGCCATTTTGTTTTGAGTGTTTGCTTTCCTTCCTTCCTTCTATGCCTCCCCCCACTTCCTTCCTCTTACTCACTCAGTGTCCAATTGCAGCTTCCTTTCTGGTTCTCTCTTCCAGTCAGTCACCTAAGAATGTCTATGTTCTCCATGTCTTCCCCTCCTCCACAGGGCCTCACACTCCCCTCCCTTTGATCTCATTTCATCCCCTGCTCGAGTTTCCAGTTTCTTTTAGGTGGTGCCCTTGTTAATACCTGCTGGCTTCTCCTGTGGTCTCATCTGCAAAATATACTAAATCTGCGCTTCCCAAATCATCTCCCCTAACCTTTAAAGGATGTAAATACAAACCGAGTTAACACAGTTGCCCCTTGGCCTGCTATCACTTGGTACTTGTCCTCGCCCTCTGTACTGTAAATAGTAAATTTCCATTCCTTGCGAGGCGACTTCATTTCTAGTGGAAACTCCTGCCCTCAGGTGTGGCACAGAGTATATGCTTTGGCTATGGTCTGACCTAGCTTCCAATCCAGGTGCCAACACTTATTATTGTATGGCCTCGGCAGGTAACTTCATCTTTTTGATTTTCATTGTTTCTTGGGTAAAATGGAAATAATGGTACCCTCCCTGCAGATAGGATTGTGCTTCGGGCAGGATAAAAATATGTCAGATGTCTGGCCTATGGTAAGTTGAACAAAAATGATAGCTTCCGTTGTCATGATAGCTTGGTTTCTTTTTAGCAAATTTGCTAATTTTTAGCTGAGTTAATTACGTTGTAAGAGGTAAAAGAATCCATGTACCCGAGATCCCATTCGAAATGGATCCCATAGTTATGTAAAATTTTGAACATAAATATTTTTGCCAACTAGCATTCCTGGCAATAGTAAATAAAATAATAAACATTTTGGACGAGAATTCAGATGTCTCTTTGAAATTGCTTGTGCTAGAAATAATTTGTATATCCCAGAGAATAGCTATTCCCATGCAACCCAAATGTTTTCCAGCATCTGGATTTTTTTTCCTCTGGGGTTCAGCAGTTGAGTTGAGGGATACACTTTGTGGTTTCATTATTACCACAAATGTGTACCAAAGGACTTCTAAACAAAGACTTTCCTAGTTCATTTGAGGGATTTTCATAGATTAAAATGGAGGTGGTTCACTATGTACCCTTGGTACTCGCGGAAGGCATGCTTGCTGCATTTTGGGTTTCAGGCTCTGCATTCTGGAGTTACTTGTTTTGGTGTCCACTCTGCTAGTTTGGGTGCTAATTCCTCAAGGTGATACAATGGGCCATATGGACAAATGATAAGGAAATTAAAAAGTGAACCCAAATTTTCTCTGAATCCCAAAGAAAAACTAAGAACTTTGTTCCTTGCACATACAAGTAGTAAAATCATCCTCAGTCCCACAACACATCAACAACAGCTCCAGCTTTGTCTCTTTGTGCTAGCAATTCTCAGTGACTTCCCACAGCAGTTCCCCCGCACTTGAGACCAAGTTGTCTCTCTTCCAGTGCCCACCAGGAACAAACTCTTGAGGACTCCTGCCCTTTTAGGAGAACCCATTTCACTTGAGATATTTCGAATTCTTACATAGACAGGCATTCAGTAAGCCCTGGGAATCTTCCATAAACTGTTCATTGCCCTGGATGGAGCGATTCATAAACTCAAGCCATTCTGTTTTCAAAGTTTGCTTCTGCTAATCCTTTTGGGGAAGTTGAATAGTATAGTATCTTCCTTTTCGATGGAAAAAGTAGGAGAAATGACTTGCCTAGAGTATCCCAAAGTTATTACCAAGACTGAATTTTCCCTTCAGAACCCGGCTACACTTACTCCTTTGCTGAACTTGGCTAAGCCATGTGGACTTCATGCTGAGCTAGCTTAGCAGATGGCTCAGAGGCAGGTCAGCAGTGCCCAGAAAGTTGGATGGTCTGATGCTGAGGGGAAGAACTTAGTGGGCTTCTCCCTCCCTCCTGCCAGATGTTGCCTCTCTGGTGGCTGCTGTGGAGAGTCCTGGTGAAGGAGGTACAGGAAGGA